>BRDA01080090.1:0-11735 GCA_036984385.1 Crenuchus spilurus | reverse complement strand
CATGTGTACACAGAACATTCTTCCAGTTGTTTTCTGGCTCGTTAGCTGCTCATTCATTGTTTCTTCTTCTTTTGTTGGAGTCTCTACTGTCCAAAGGCTTTGGACTACCACTGCTGTGAGGATTTGATTGTATTCAGCCACAAGAGCTGTTAGAACACAGTTCCACAATGCTGGGGGTATACCCCTCATGCCCACACCTGGCATTAGACATGGTGCCAACAGGTTGATGTTTAGTCCTGTTCTATTGGCAGTACTTCTGTACAGGGACTAGACGAGCTGTGTGTGTCCAGGCAGATTAAATCAAATCAAAGTTTATTTCTCACACAGTCATACACAGTGCTGTACACAGTCATACACAGTGCTGTACACAGTCATACACAGTGCTGTACACAGTCATACACAGTGCTGTACACAGTCATACATAGTACAACTAACAGTGAAAGGCTTTGATGACAGCTTGTTCACATTAGGAAAGGCAGGGATGGGAAAGGTGGGGGGGGCAAGGTTACAGAGAATATAAAAAATAAAAGAGACAATAAAGAACAACTGAGAACTGATTTCTGTGCAATATTCAGATAGATGTGCATAAATATACAGTATACAGCTGTACACTGTGTGAGTGATAACAATAAACAAATAAACAAATGCACAAACATGGTGTAAACATGAGTGTAAATGTGCATGACAAAGTGAAGTGTGTGTGTGTGTATGTATGTATGTGTGTGTGTGTGTGTGTGTATGCGTGCATGTGTATGTGTGTGTGTTATTGTCTGTATTATTGTTCAGAGTTGATTGCCTGCGGGTAGAAGCTTCTCACCCTCTCTGTGTTAGCCACACAGAGAGAGAACAGTCCATTGTCGGGTCTCTAGATATTAGGAGTGGCATCCACTAACTTTTGGACACATACACTGTATATACACTGTAAAGTACAGGCTGGACACAGACATCAGTTTTCTGAGAACAGTAAAGAGTAAACCGAGCAGCAGTGATGTTGAGTGTCTGAGGGGTTTTGAGCTTCTTAATAAAACAGTGAAAAGTCTTTAAATGTAAACAGTTTGTGATGTTGTGCAGAAACACTCTGAGCTGATGTCTGAGCACCAGCAGGAGAACACAGTGCTGCTTTAATTCACTGAGCGTCCCCTTTAAGACGTGCCAAGGGCTGTGTGAGGGGCGGGGTCAGTAGGCGGAGCTTCCGTCAATCACTCCGTGGCGTTTCACCGAGCAGGCTGACGTCACTCAACTTTGTGTGATTGTGTGTGTGTGTGTGTGTGTGTGTGTGAGAGAGAGAGAGAGAGAGAGAGAGAGAGAGAGAGAGAGAGAGAGAGAGAGAGAGAGAGAGAGAGAGAGAGAGCGCTTTGGCTGAGAGAGGAGCAGAGCGCGCCTCGCTAAGCGCGTGCACATGCAGGTTGGAGCTACTCCGGAGAAGAGGAGGAGAAAGAGGAGGAGAGAGGAGATCAGGGCTGTGTTTTCTGTAACTTTGAACGTTCTGTGTTTGAGGAGAAGTTGTGGTTCTGTGAGCTTCTCAGACACTGAAGGTAAGTTTTGTATTCTGTACTCAGTAGTTCTGCATTCTGTACACAGTAGTTGTGCATTCAGTACTCAGTAGTTCTGTATTCTGTACACAGTAGTTGTGCATCCTCTACTCAGTAGTTGTATATTCAGTACTCAGTGTATTTAGTACTCAGTAGTTGTGCATTCAGTACTCAGTAGTTGTGCATTCAGTACTCAGTAGTTGTGCATCCTCTACTCAGTAGTTCTGTATTCTGTACACAGTAGTTGTGCATCCTGTACTCAGTAGTTCTGAGTTGTGCATTCAGTACTCAGTAGTTGTGCATCCGGTACTCAGTTGTTGTGCATTCAGTACTCAGTAGTTGTGCATACTGTACACAGTAGTTGTGCATCCTCTACTCAGTAGTTGTGTATTCTGTACTCAGTAGTTGTGCATTCAGTACTCAGTAGTTGTGTATTCTGTACTCAGTAGTTCTGTATTCAGTACTCAGTAGTTGTGCATCCTGTACTCAGTAGTTGTGCATTCAGTACTCAGTAGTTCTGTATTCTGTACACAGTAGTTGTGCATCCTGTACTCAGTAGTTGTGTATTCAGTATTCGGTAGTTGTGCATCCTGTACTCAGTAGTTGTGTATTCAGTACTCGGTAGTTGTGCATCCTGTACTCAGTAGTTGTGTATTCAGTACTCGGTAGTTGTGCATCCTGTACTCGGTAGTTGTGCATTCTGTACTCGGTAGTTGTGTATTCAGTACTCGGTAGTTGTGTATTCAGTACTCTGTAGTTGTGTATTCTGTACTCAGTAATTCTGTATTGAGTACTCAGTAGTTCTGTAATCAGTACTTAGTAGTTGTGCATCCTGTACTCAGTAGTTGTGTATTCAGTACTCAGTAGTTGTGCATCCTGTACTCAGTAGTTGTGTATTCAGTACTCGGTAGTTGTGCATCCTGTACTCAGTAGTTGTGTATTCAGTACTCGGTAGTTGTGCATCCTGTACTCAGTAGTTGTGTATTCAGTACTCGGTAGTTGTGCATCCTGTACTCGGTAGTTGTGCATTCTGTACTCGGTAGTTGTGTATTCAGTACTCGGTAGTTGTGTATTCAGTACTCGGTAGTTGTGTATTCTGTACTCAGTAATTCTGTATTGAGTACTCAGTAGTTCTGTAATCAGTACTTAGTAGTTGTGCATCCTGTACTCAGTAGTTGTGTATTCAGTACTCAGTAGTTGTGCACCCTGTACTCAGTAGTTGTGTATTCAGTACTCGGTAGTTGTGCATCCTGTACTCAGTAGTTGTGTATTCAGTACTCGGTAGTTGCGCATCCTGTATTCAGTAGTTGTGTATTCAGTACTCGGTAGTTGTGCATCCTGTACTCGGTAGTTGTGCATTCTGTACTCGGTAGTTGTGTATTCAGTACTCGGTAGTTGTGCATCCTGTACTCGGTAGTTGTGCATCCTGTACTCAGTAGTTGTGTATTCAGTACTCGGTAGTTGTGTATTCTGAACTCAGTAGTTGTGCATTCAGTTCTCGGTAGTTGTGTCTTCAGTACTTGGTAGTTGAGTGTTCTGTATTCTGTAGTTTTTTTGTAAATAACAATGCATGGACATGACTTATTAAAGTGTGGGAAAGAAATGGTTAAAGCGTTACCATGACTTATTAGGCAGATTTCCTAACATTAGAAGATTTATTATTTTGAGATCTGAAAATACAGATTAGAACAGAGAGGAAAGAGAAGGATATCATATGTTTTAAATGCAAAAAGAAATTAACTCCCTCAGTGTCTTTCTTAATATAATAATAATAATAATAATAATAATAATAATAATAATAATAATAATAATAAATACATATATGAAATGCTTCAAATGTGTGAAATTGAAAAGAAAAGGAATGACAGAGGGAGAGATAAAAAGAAGATGCAAGAGTAGTACAGCAGTACGTTTTAAGCATTTCTAGCTTCCTCAAATGTTTGTGATTAGTTAAAGCTTGTGTAGGGAGGCTTTCTGGCAGACTTTGGGCTGAAGCATTTTTCAGGACCTGGCAACCTTGCTTACAGCAGCTGGAGAGGTTGGAAGTCTGTGACTTGCAGCAGCAGCAGCTTCACTTCTCAGATATGTGTTCAGTGCTACATCTTTACTGCTCAGACGGTCCGAGTTTGGCATAAAAATGATTCTCTAACTTTTTTTTGCTCTTTCTGAGCACAATAATCAGTCTGCAGCTTTAATACCTTTTATTCATATGCTATGTTAAATAGAATGAATTTTGCTGTGCAGTTCATTTAACATACACAGTCATATACACAACAGTGTTGTCTTTACATCATTTAAAAGGTTCTTCATGCTCAATCTCTTTTTCTTAAGGGAACCTACGGCAAAGAAGCCTGTGTAGCATCTTTATTTTTAAGGGTGCATAATAAAAAATAATAAATATTAATTAATACATATTAAATATAATTCATATTAGTCCATACATAATTAAAATAATGCAAATTAAAATAAATTACAGTGGTAACCCTACTTACGAGCATCCCTACTAACGAGTATTCCAGGTAACGAGTTGAGATCTTGGAATATTTTTGTTCCAGGTAACGAGTAAAATTCCAAGTAATGAGTAGCGTACATTTGTTCAACTATGCCAAACCGCTAGGCGTGCTGCGGTCGTAGCATCTCCTAGATGCTACCGTAGAAGAAGAGGTCAGTAAATACCTTTGACCAAAAGTGAAAGTGCTAGTGAAAGCGACGCTAAGGTAGCAAAAGGTAGTGAACAAGAAAGTTAGATACAGTTTACTTTTACTTTTCATATGATAAGTGTAACCATGCCATACACGTACGCCCGTCCTCCTCTCCTCCTCAGCGGCCAGCCTACACAACCGCCGTCATCGTCTCGTTTATTTTTTAAAAACCCCATATAAACACATTATTTAGTATATTGGCCGGCTGACATGGATTAATCAGTTTTACATGTATTCTTATGTGCATCCAGCTAATGAGCAAACCAGCTAACGAGAAAACCAGCTAACGAGCTCGGCTCCTGCACGGATTAAACTCATAAGTAGGGTTACTGCTGTATATTAACTAATGAGTTGAACGCCCTCCATCCTTCTCTAATTCTGCGCGAAATCTCCTTCTCCATATCGTGTCTCATGTTTACCTCCTTGCTCAGGTAGACGTACTCCTCCACCTCCTCTATCTCATCACCTCCAACCATGATGTTACCTGAACTTGGTTTTTGTGCGGTTGATCTTCAGGCCGACCGCAGATCTTCTGGTGGTGAATTCACCAGAATTCATTCTCTGTGATGAGCGTGATGTCATCTGTGAACCGGAGGTGGGTTAGCAACTCATTGTTGATCCTCACCCTTCTGTACCAGTCGATGTCTTTGATGACCATGTCGAGACACGCTGTAAAGAGCTTCGGAGAGATGGTGTCTCCTTGCTTGACACCTTTCTCGACCAGGATTCGCATGGGTGGCGACAACAGGGCCATGTCGGTGGTGCACCCAGAGTTCGTTTCCCTGAAGAGGTCCACATACTGCGCTGCCACTCCTTGTTTCTTGAGAGATTGCAGCACAGCATTTATCTCGACCCTGTCAAAGGCCTTCTCGTAGTCGATGAACATGATGCACAAAGGCAGCTTGTACTCTCGCGCTCGCTCTAGTAGTTGCGTCAGAGTGGATATGTGGTCCATCGTGCTGTAGTTTTTCCTGAAGCCTGCCTGCTCTCTAGGCTGCTGCTCATCGAGATGCTGCGATAATCAATCTATCAAGGATGTGCTGAAGGGTAGGCTGGATATGGCTACTCGCGCAGCCCTCTTCAACAGCACAGTCTTGACTACGATGTTATACGCAAGCGAAACTTGGGCAAAAATGAAGAAGGAAGAGCAACGGCTCACAACAGCGCAGAGGACCATGGAGAGAAGTATGCTGGGAGTGTCGCTGAGGGAGCACATTCGGAACTAGGAGATCCGGGCCAGGAGTGGAGTGAGGGACGTGATCGCGGAGTACAGAATAAACAAGTTCAGGACACGTTGCGCGGTTCACCGATGACCAGTGGACCCATGCAGTTGTTGAGTGGTATCCGTGTGAATGGAAAAGACCAGTCGGAAGGCCTCCAAGGAGATTGGAAGATGAGATAAGATTGTGGATGGGACCAATGTGGACAAGAATGGCAAGATCGAGAAAGGAATGGAAGAAATGCTGTGACCAGCGGTGCCAACAAGGCACCTGACAGCCTGGTCATTCAAGGTCAAGGTGATATTAACTAATACATAAAACAAATAATAAATATTAAATAATTGTACGGTTGCTGAGGCTGATGAGGAGAGGAAGCAGGAGTGGGTCCAAATTTTGGTTTTATTAAATAAGGCCAACAAACCAGACTGAACTTGACTGTGATAACACTGTGTAACATGAAACACACACAGAATGTGACATGAATGCACAGAATGACAGACAAGGACTGTGGAACATGAGGTAACTTAAAGACTACATGATTACAGCAGGAGATACGAGAGGGCTGTGAACTTAACTCAAGACAGGTGCAGACACTCAGACATGAGTGACATGACGTGATTTGGGACGTGGACATGACATAGACATGTGACAAAGACATGACAAGACAAGTGGGGGTGGCCCGAGACACCGCGTCTTTTGGAAGTTCACAGTAATGCATTTAAAAAATATAATAACATTCATTAATACATATAAAAAAGAAATATTTTTTTTACAAAAGTATGTGCTACAAGAAGTGTATATTGACTTCACATACTACATATATGAAAACCTTTATTATCAGTGTTCAAGCACACTTCAGTGTTCAAGTGAAATTGAATTTATTGCAATTCAGAGAGATTCATTCTTATCACATATCTGTGAGAATGTGATACTAAACGTACATTATTTTCCAAATGGATGTACAGACATTAACATTAAGCAAACATTCCCTTAATGTTGAATAATTAGTAATATCTTCATTTCATCTTCCTCTAATGAAACAGTGTTTTGGTAAACTATCATTTATTAAAATACTTTAGTGGCTCAGCGGGTAAGACGCTGACACTTTTACCAGAGCATCATGAGTTTGAATCCCGGTCATGCTGTTCGGAATCGACAGCCAGGATCTGAGAGAGAAAAAATTGGCAGTGCTCTCTCTTTCTAGTCTGTGTGTGCTAGGTCACTCCAGATGAGGTAAAAGCTGAAAGGAATGTAAAAAGGAGCTCTGAGTGGCTCAGGGGAATGAGGAACTGCTGCTGGTAAGAGGATTCCAGTCATTCTTCTTTGCCATCAGCAGCCAGAGCCCAGAGAGACCATGCTGTCTACTGGTGGGTAGATGGTGCTCTCTCCCCATTATTCCCACTGAAATGCTGGGTGGCTCATGCACCTGTCAGCCAATGTATCGGAGCAGGCTCTGACATCTGTTGGCCAATGTATCGGAGCAGGCTCGGGCGTCTGTCTGCCGATGTATTGGAGCAGACTCGGGCGTCTGTCGGCCGATGTATCGGAGCTGGCTCGGGCATCTGTCGGCCAATGTATCGGAGCTGGCTCGGGCGTCTGTCGGCCGATGTATCGGAGCAGGCTCGGACGTCTGTTGGCCGATGTATCGGAGCAGGCTCGGACGTCTGTCGGACGATGTATCGGAGCCGGCTCAGGAGTCTGTCGGCCGATGTATCGGAGCTGGCTCGGGCGTCTGTCTGCCGATGTATTGGAGCAGACTCGGGCGTCTGTCGGCCGATGTATCGGAGCTGGCTCGGGCATCTGTCGGCCAATGTATCGGAGCTGGCTCGGGCGTCTGTCGGCCGATGTATCGGACCTGGCTCGGGCGTCTGTCGGCCGATGTATCGGACCTGGCTCGGGCTCGTGTCGGCCGATGTATCGGAGCAGGCTCGGACGTCTGTTGGCCGATGTATCGGAGCAGGCTCGGACGTCTGTCGGACGATGTATCGGAGCCGGCTCGGGAGTCTGTCGGCCGATGTATCGGAGCTGGCTCGGGCGTCTGTCTGCCGATGTATTGGAGCAGACTCGGGCGTCTGTCGGCCGATGTATCGGAGCTGGCTCGGGCATCTGTCGGCCAATGTATCGGAGCTGGCTCGGGCGTCTGTCGGCCGATGTATCGGACCTGGCTCGGGCGTCTGTTGGCCGATGTATCGGAGCAGGCTCGGACATCTGTCGGCCGATGTATCGGAGCCGGCTCGGGCGTCTGTCAGCCGATGTATCAGAGCAGGCTCGGGCGTCTGTCAGCCGATGTATCGGAGCAGGCTCGGGCGTCTGTAGGCCGATGTATCGGAGCCGGCTCGGGAGTCTGTCGGCTGATGTATTGGAGCTGGCTCGGGCGTCTGTCAGCCGATGTATCAGAGCAGGCTCGGGCGTCTGTCGGCCGATGTATCGGAGCAGGCTCGGGCGTCTGTAGGCCGATGTATCGGACCTGGCTCGGGCGTCTGTCGGCCAATGTATCGGATCTGGCTCGGGCGTCTGTCGGCCGATGTATCGGACCTGGCTCGGGCGTCTGTCGGCCGATGTATCGGAGCTGGCTTGGGCGTCTGTTGGCCGATGTATCGGAGCTGGCTCGGGCGTCTGTTGGCCGATGTATCGGAGCTGGGGATCTTGTGCTTTCCTTTGAGTGTGTTGGCTGTCAGCAGCAGTTCAAAAAGAGTTATTGACTGGCTTCATATCTTCACCTCAGAGGAGGCAGGTGCTTGTCCTCATTCCACATAGTGTCAGGAGAATTGCAAGTGGTTGTGGGAGTCCTACAAAATCACTGAATTGATTGGCCATTCAAAAACATTTCCCAAGAAAATTTTGCAGCTGTTTTTATTATTGTTTCTAAAGCTCACACTAAGTCTCAGACCACATCGACTAATCTGAGACATCAGGATGAGCTTTGAGAGAAGCTACAGTGATGTGTTTGTGATTTAGGTGACTGTTGAGTAGTGTTTGTTAGATATGGTTTCTGGTTGTCATGTCTATGTGGAATTCTGTGGATACTTTATTGATCCTGAAGGAAACTTAGAGGCTCAGTAACATATAACAGCAGTGAAAGTACACAGAGTTTAAATTCACACAATAAAAAATATAACCTCTAATTGATTAAGTTAGTAAGTAAAGAAAGGATGAGTGTGTTTAGATGTGTGTTTATAATAGTGTCTGTACAGTATGTAGTTTAAATGCAGCTTTGATAAAGCTCTACTCTGTACTCGAGCTCTTACAGTACATGTGGTGAGTTTGCACCACTTTCTGTTGTGCTCAGCTTGGCTCTCCTCACTCTAGGCAGGTCACGGGGAGGATTGCCAAAATCAGAGTCTCTTTCTTTCAGCCTTGGGGCACCCCACAGCCTAAAGAGGGACTAGAGGAGCCTCGCAGCCTCGGTTACCTCCAGAGCACATTTCCGGCCTCAAATCTCCATTGTAATGGCCCGTTTTCTTCGGTCAGGGACTCGTGCACATTTACAGTCTGCAGCCGTGTTCGAAATAAGCCCCTATTCACAGAGTCTTTACCTGTTTATTTAGAGAGAGCAGAGCTCATGAATGACATTTTGGGACCTTACATTAGACGATTAGCTCACTATTGTGTGACAGCAGAGTGTATCCTAAACACAATCTAAAGGTCATGTAAGATGCTGTATCACAAATGAATAGTATCTAAATAAATTAACTTCATTACAAAAGAAGTTTAACAAAAATACATTTACCCCAGGCTACCATCATCACTCAGGATAATCCTCCTCAGAGACGTTTAGCATCGATAAATTGACATCAGGCTAACATCATCACTCAGTATAATCAGACATTTTGCAGGAATTGTCAAACTAATCAATGTGGTGCATTATTTTGTCTGTACACTACTATAGTAATACATTCTGTGATTCTTATTGTTCATTCTGTTTTTGGATGCCACTACAAAATGGCAGAACCCAAAAGATGTGCTCTACTCATCCAGGTATGTGAGGATGCTGGGTGCAGTAAATAATATCCTGTTCTTTACACTAGAAGTGTTTCAGTATTTTATTTTAATGGACTAATTTACCTTTTTTGCCACAAAGCAGCGATCATCTATAAGTACAGTATCTGTGTCAGGCAGATGTGTAGTGGATCATTATTATATAAACTACAGTACATGCTCTGAGCTGTAAACTACACTGTGGTGTTTTATGGACTCCAGACAGACTGTGATTATTGCTGGTTATATTAACTTTCTTTATTTTTTGGTGTCTCTGTGCATTTTCTCAGATTTGTTCAGAGCAGTCTCAGCTTTGTCCAAAATGAGATCTCAGATAACTGTATAATGAGATAAAATGACACTGAGGAGCTGCTTATGAGGTTCTTATCTGTGATGACTGTGGTTCTCTTTTTTAAAATTCTGTGAGAATCCTTCCATGATTATCTCCAAAAACCCAGAGTACCTTATTATTATTATTATTATTATTATTATTATTATTATTATTATTATTATATTTCAAATAAGAACCGAGGCATTTCCATAATAAAAACCACACCCACTTTACTCTGATTGGCTAAAAGTAGAAGCCTAGTTTTGATGATTTGTGTGGTTTCCATTGTTGTGTTGTGTTGGTTGTGTTACAGTGAGGTTGCTTTCATAGACTGGATGTGGATCTCCAAAATTAGAACTTCTTATTTATGTGTTTTAAATTTCTGTTCCACCTTAAATGAGGCAGCCATGGTGTAAGGTGAATATTATAATCTGTGTGTGAGAGAGAGTGAACTAGAATTCTCCATTCCACCTTAAATGATGCAGGGTTAGGGTAATAGTGTGTGACTGTGACTAATGCACCATTTAAGGTGGAATGGAGAAATTTGAATAAGATGCCAGTGAGTCATTTACATCAAACCTGCCTCCTGAAATTCTGTCGTGCATCAAACAGTCTGACTAAAGTCTGAGGTATTTTCACCAAAAAAGTGCCAAACATTACATTTAGACTCTCAGGGAAGTTGGTACGTTGGGGAAAAGGTGGATCATATGACCTTTTATTTGACTTTTGATACTGTGTTGAGAGGATGACTTTTAGGAATATCTGAGCATGTTCCTGAGTGAGCAGCAGGTTTTTGGGCTGTTTTGGATCAGTGGACCTGGTCATGGTAATGGCAGTATGAGCTGAAATGTAAGTATGTTACTGTAATGTGCAGCCGGTCGCTCAGTGAAACGGTGTAAATGCTTTGTGTGGATCATCTTAAGCTGGCTGTAGTGACTGGACTGCATTCTGCTTCTTTATTTATTTCCTCTGAGATGTCAACAACACTACACTGCAGTATGTTTCCTCCCGTATGTCTCTGAAGCCTTTCTGTACATCACCAGACTGCTGCGTTAACCCTTTACAGCAGAGATTCACTTACTAATGCACACTTTACCTCCATGTTCAGATTTGACTGGAGCCGTTACATCTCAGTAGTCACCTAAATAACCTGGTGGTCTCTGTATAAACACCTCGGCTGAACGTAGGAGCTGCATCTTAGTGGTTGTTAGTTTGAGGGGTTTAGGACACAGTGTGACTTACTGAGGGATGCTAAGTGAACCCTTTCAGAGTCTGAAAGCTTAAGAACTGTGTGTTTATATACCGTCAGTTTGTTATCTAACATCAGCTGTGTGACCCGTTCATTATTTAACATTTTTAACATAGTGGATAAAGAAACATTTAAAAATGATGTTTTAAACTATAAGAACACAACCCTGCTTTCTAAAGATGTTCTAAAGACGTTCTAAAACTGATCAAATGAAGCTGATGTACAACTACTTACACAAAAAAGCAGCTGTGAGCTTCTGTCTGTGTCCACTGGGGGGCAGTGTTGGCTGTCGTGTAAATATGATGTATATATCAGTTTTAAATGATCACATCTCTGTGTTTACTGACTCTGTCCACATCAGACTGACACTAGTGTACAGTGTAGAGACGGGACGCTGGACTGAAGTTGATGGTGATGATCAACGTGACTTTGTCTCGATGCTGTGACGTCTAGAACCGGACACTCTTTAGGTGACTATTGAGTTTATCAGTTTATTATGTTTGTGTGTCTCTCTGTGTGTGTGTGTGTGTGTGTGTGTGTGTGTGTGTGTGTGTGTGTGAGTGTGAGTGTGAGTGTGAGTGTGAGTGTGAGTGTGAGTGAGTGTGTGTGTGTGTGTGTGTGAGTGTGAGTGTGTGTGTGAGTTTGAGAGTGTGTGTGTGTGTGTGTGTTAGTGAGTGTGTGTGTGTTAGTGAGTGTGAGTGTGTGTGTGTGTGTGTGTGTGTG
>BRDA01080087.1:0-23669 GCA_036984385.1 Crenuchus spilurus | reverse complement strand
ATGGACATAAGGTGAATTGCCCTGGCGTGAGTGTGTGCCCAGTGATAGATGGGTGCTCAGTCCAGGCTTTGGCTACAATAGTGGAATGCCCAGTCCATCCCAATGGAAGAGTAGGCATTCACATGACCTTGAACAGATTTAAGCAATGAGAAGCAGTCTGCACCTCCGATAAGAAGCATATTTGTCAGTGCTCCTATGATATTTGATGAAGATCAATATCAATAATGTTCATGCCTGGATCATCAAAATTATTTATGATGGTTTCCTCAAATAGTATCTTTCATGTTATGCTTGACCAGATGTTGGGACATATATGAAGATTTGATCACATTCATGTCAGGTGCATGTTGAATGAGTGTAAGGGGCCAGGCTGCAGCTAGTCCCATGCCAACCACTAGAGGGAGGTGAGGGACAGCCCCGAATCACAGCAGATCTGCAGAACCTGGGGGTCGGTGTACTTAAGAGCCGGTCACATTCAAACGGTGTTCAGTCATTGTACGACAAATGCGTGCAACAGACTAGCCAGGAACCTTCGGTTTTGAAACAAGTTTACTACGTTGTCTGTGGCTTGACGGCTCTCCTATATTTAGTCATTGCCAAGGTGAGAAAAGGGGCACATAGTGAAACCCTTTCCACACAAAAAAAGAAAACCAAATAGCTGAGGGAAGTACAGCACACTAATGGTTTAATGAAGGTATGTCCAAAGTCTGACGTATTTTAGAAATAAAAATAAATTAATAATGAAAAATACCAGTATTAAATAAGTTGTAAAAAAACAAGATTCCTGGTTTGAACACTGGGTGTCGCTATAACGTAGAAACTCATTTTTCCTCCAAACGCAAAACGTACTGACGTTACACCTACATTAATGTTCCTGTCTGGGTAGAGATGGCGGCTCCAAAGAAACGAAAAAAGACAGAATTAAGATTTCAGGTTGGGAAAATATTTGTTCACTGAGTTTAGAGGGAAGTGTGTGTGTGTTTAATTTGTCAGGAAACGGTTGCTGTAATGGAGTATAATATTTAGAGACATGAAGTTAAACATCATTTTCAGGATGTACTTGGTTTTGAATGAGAACAGAAGATGAACCAACTAGCAGCAGCTCATCAGCTCAATCCCCCCCCCCCCCTTTTTTTTCATTTTTGCCAGAAAATGCTACAAAGAGCCAGCTCAACTTGTAGCTTAGCAGGAACTTTGAGGTTGCCATGTTCGCAGTTTTGTGAAAAATTGGGCTATAAAAACGGTTGAGTTGTGTGGTTTTTTACTACTTTTAAAAATGTACCATGACAGTAAAAAAAAAAAAATTAAATTCTAAGCTACGTGCACATTACAAACCACATTGCTCAGATATGAATTTTTACTTAGATTTATCTTGACGGTTCACATCTACAAATGTAATTGTCCTGTATCTGCCTGTAATGTGAACAAATCTGTCCCTGAAACAGCTCACGTGCGACCATCGATATGCTTATACACGTCGTTGGTCACCAAAAAACCTCTTATTTGTGCAGGGTTGCCAGATTTGCAAAAAATAGTCGCCAGTAAAACTTAAGAGTTGGCTGTATGCAGGGTTTTTGCACTAAAAACGTTGAATGAGAGAGTAAAATTTGAATAAGATTTACATTTTAAAGCTCATTGAATTGTATAACTTTTTATATTTTAGGCTAGTTTGTGTAATGTGACCTGTTTAAAAACCAGTGAGAGGTTTGGGGGATCTGGTAACCTTGTATTTGTGAGGTGACTGAATTTAGTAAAACTGGTTTAAAAAAAGACATAATAGTAGACAACTTGTGCATGTTTTGCTCAGGAGGACAGTAAACAGGTACATGATCAGGTGAAGAAGGGCAATAAATGCCAGCTGGCTGCTTTTGCATAGTCCGCTACGTGGCTATAGAAGCCAACGCTGGCCCACAAACTTCGCGTAAAAGGAAAATGACACATTAAATCTGATCTGACCAGTTATATTCAACAAGAAAAGTTCAGACTTTTGGTTTAATGTTTTTAATTTGAACCCATGTTCACTCACGTGCCTCTTAAGACACGCCCACTGCTTGTCCTCTACTTCCACATAATAACCACGTATCTCACCCGCACTGAAAGCAAATGGTGCAGGGTTCTTTCGAGCTCTACTCCAGTGATTTCTCATCTGTTCTGCCCCATTGAGTTGACCTAAGCCACGTTAGGTGACTCACTAGTTTTAACTTCAATTTTGATTCCAACCCACTGAGTGAGACACCAGGTTACGATGATGCTCTGGATTACAAACATTGCTCCAACCCATCATAAATGTATTGATTTGTATGGATCTCCAACACATTAGAGAATACAGTTTAACTGCTCTACGGCCCACTATTCTGGCTCTATACATTACTGTTGTACATATTACTTCTACATGGCTGTATATTTGAATACAATACCATTTTCTCCTCCATGTATTCTTTCCGTATTCTATATATCTATACTTTCCTATATAAAACGTTAGGTTTGCTTCTTTACCAAAACAATCATGAATAGCTTTAATACTAATGAAGAAATGATTATAATTTGGCATGAAAATCAGTCTGTGTGTGAGACTGAAGGTATCTGTTAAATGTCCACTGACTATTTAATCCAAATTTCACCATATCTTCATTAGCTTTAAAATAAAGCAAACGGGACTGTATTTGTATGTAATTATATTTCTACACTGTAAAAGGTAACACCAAAACTTACTCAAATAACACTAGTGTAGTTTACTTATTTCATACTCCCATAGTGATTTAACTTGTGTAATTTTAGTAAAGTTCTCGTTTTGTATGAAAATCTTTTGAAACTAAATACACTTGAGTAAACTACACTAGACATTTTCGAGTTCTGCACTGCGCATGCGCGGAGGAGGTGGGCGGGAAAACTTTCCAGACCTACACATCAGACGAAGACCTTCTACTGAACTTTATCTAGGTAAGTTCAACTTTAATACCAATTATTGTTTGTTTGCTATGGTTCAGTAAGTCATTATTACATTTCCCCAGGACATATGTTCTGTTAATAGTGATAACTGCCGTCTATTAAGTAGAAATACGTGAGAGTAAGTTTTAATCGCTTCTCAGCCTTTTGGCTAAGATCAAGTGTAATACCTACATCCATTGATTTTTCAGGGGTGATCCTACAGTTTTGTGCAGGAGGAAATTCAAATCAGTTGAGTAAATACAGTTGTGTTTTAAGTACACTTAAATGATAGACATTAAGTAAACCTAACTTGAAAATAGTTATATTAACTATTTCAAGGCAACCGGTTTCCTAAATTCCATTAAGTAAGATCAAATTATCAGATTTTACATTGTAATAACTTCTTAACTAGAGCAATGTTACTTAAGAGTTTATAAATTAATGTTAAATTTGTACAGTGGTGCTTGAAAGTTTGTGAATTCTTTAGAATTTTCTATATTTCTGCTTTTCGCACAAGTCTTAAAAGTAAAGAGAATCCTGTTAAACAAATGAGACAAACATATTATACTTGGTCTTTTATTTATTGAGGAAAATTATCCAATATATGCAACATACTTGAGTCGCAAAAGTATGTGAACCTCTAACAGTAGTGGTTCTAGCAATGAGATGATAATCAGGTGTGAGTGGGTGCCCTGTTTTATTTAAAGAATGGGGATCTATCAAAGTCTGCTTTTCACAACACACATTTGTGAAAGTGTATCATGGCATGTAACAAGGGAAATTTCTGAGGACCTCAAAGAGTTATTGATGCTCATCAGGCTGGAAAAGGTTACTAAACCATTTCTAAAAAGTTTAAACTCCACCAATCTACAGTCAGATTGTGTACAAATGGAGGAAATTGTTACCATTGTTACCCTGCCCAGGAGAGGTTGACCAACAAAGGTCACTCAAAGAGCAAGGCGTGTAATAGGCGAGGTCACATTGGCTAATGTTAATGTCCACCATTTGGAGAACACTGAACAACAATGGTGTGAATGGTATGCACAAGCCAGAATGCTATTGGAAGAATGTTTTGCAGTTATTGTTGCAAAGGGGAAGGGGTCACACCAGATACTGAAAGCAAAGTTTTCATATACTTTTGTCCATCAATGTCACATTGGATCATTTTCCTCAATAAATGAATGAAAAAGTATATTTTTCTCATTTGTTCAAGTGTATTCTCTTTATTGTGTGAAATCTGATGTTTTAGGTCATCTATGCAGCAATTTTTGCAGCACCACACTAAATTTATTTGTATATTTATTAGTAGTAAATGGCAATTCTTGTCTCTTTTGACAATGCTACTTCTGTACTTCTGGTAAATGCCTGCATTCCACTGTATTGTACTTGTTCTATGCAATGACAAAGTGAAATCTGTATTTTTTCAGAGTTTAGATTCCATTTTGAATTAAACTCAGTATGAATCTCCAAAGGATGATTAGACTGGCTCTATGTGCTAGTTCAGTGGACACTAATGTTTCAGTCACACAGCAATTGTTCAGCTTCACAGAAGCGGCAGTTTAACACAAGCTTTTGGGACTCTTCTCTAGCTCACTGCCTATTTTTGTACCTCTTCTCTTGCCTGGACTTTTCAGTGGGGAAGTTGCGCCCGTGCCGTCGTATAATTGTGTTGAGCACTATCAGTGAGAGAGATACAGGAGCTCAGTGGGCCGGAACAGGCAATTATAGTCCTGAGGGCAGAGTTGGGCTTTCTCAGTCATGCCCTCAAGATATTACCCTCCCCAAAGAAAGTAATAGAC
This sequence comes from Crenuchus spilurus, assembly GCA_036984385.1. Lineage (NCBI taxonomy): Eukaryota > Metazoa > Chordata > Actinopteri > Characiformes > Crenuchidae > Crenuchus > Crenuchus spilurus. Next base: position 18,942 of record BRDA01080087.1, on the reverse strand, counting down.
TGTGGATTATGCATTATTGAATAATGAGGAACAGAAAGGAGAAGTCCCTGATTCAATTTCTCATATAAATATTTTATCTTTCATTCACCTCATCACTTCAGTGTCCTTTTCTTTCAACTTATCAACCACCTATACAGATGTCCAGTCCTGCTGTAGTTGTACCTTTTTACATATATCATGCAATGTTGACACTGTAGTATCTAGTATTAGGACATATGCATTACATTTTTCACTGCATGCTCTGCAAGAACGTTGTGATCTCGGGTCCGAATGCTTGCAGTATTGTGCCCTCAAGGTTATATAGATTTAACAGGTCAAATACAGTATTAACAGCATAAGTCAATGCTTCATTGAAATGTAAAACAGAAAAGTAATGTCCTGCAGAGCTGCACCAAGTTAGCGAGCAGAGAAGTGTTTGATCATAAATAATTCCCTGATGCTGAGGTCAGACTTCCAAGGGTTACACTGTGAATAAGTAACATTTATAAATGTAACTATGCAATCATTTGTAAGGGGGAATGGGTTCATTTCCTTTTATTAGCTAATGCCAGTTATCAGCTGTGATTGCCTGCAGCTGAGTCTGACTGTTGCTGTGATGGGGCCATCCTCTGTGTGGCTGTTCACCTTGAGGGGTGATTCACTAGCACCAGTTATTGGCTGTGATTGCTTTGAGCTGTGACTGACTTACATAAGGTCTTCATTGTGTATTTGTTGCAGAGTGATTGTGCCTGCACAGGTCAGACTTTTGCCAGTACTGTTAGTTTTTTCTGTGACTTTATAGACAACAAGCATTGCCTCTCATGAGTTTCATCCCTGAGGTTGTGAACTCTTTCTGTGTGTGTGTGTTGACCATTTGGGGTGTCTGTCTGTTATTCTGGCCTCTCCAGCAGGGATTATGTCCTCTCAGCAGCTGATCCAGTTTGATCGATCTGCTGCTTTCCCCCAGGAGCTGAGCCAGTGCTTCCCAGTCTTGGTTCTGTCCCACCTTAATGGCCACTCCTCAATCCCCAGAACAATTTGTGCAGTGATATTTTCATTCATTCAAGTAATATTTAGGGCTTTTCAATTCTACTGTCTCATCGGCCCTAGCATGTTGTGTACTGTGAATTTAATTCATGCTGTGCCAGTTCAAATCCCAGTTATGGCATTTTTTCAGTTTTATTCTTTTTTTGGAGTTTTATAGCTCTGGGTTTTTCATAAATGGCCAGCTATCCATGGGGACTTCCACTCTCATTCTCCACCTGGATTGCTGACTGTCTTGTTACAGTTGGTTCTGACCATGTAAATTGATTGAACAAGAAATATTCAATGATTTGCTAGTAATATAGGCTGCATTTCTAGGCTGTTACATCATAAATGGCTGTGCTTAATTGAAGCATCCTTTAAATGCAGGCTGCATTCATTTTTGAAGAAAGCAAACAGAGTATTCTTTACAATCTGCTTAGTGTATGACTGACTTGGCAGAGTTCAGGAGAAATCTCTAAAGTGAAAAACATGTCTGATGCCACATGAAACGGTTTGCTGCATGCATAACTACGGGAGCACACCAGTCAGTTGTAGCAGAGTATTAAACTCAGTATGGGCAAATTGTGATTTGACTCTACAAAAGGGCATAATTACAGGACACATGGTGAAGGGTGGGAGGATCAATACTAAGTAAACACTCCAAAACAAGGGTGACTATTCTAACTATTGGGTATGTGGTCATCATATTCTGACATGACTGTATAGTCAATGGAGCTGATCAAATAGATGAGTGTAGGTACAAGGATTGTGTACCTAATGAATAATAAAATCTTTGTCAAATAAGATACTGTGAGAGAATGAGAGCACCCAAAATATACACCAGGTAGCACTTATGTAGTATAGATTTAAATAACTAATTTTTAATTGTGTACCAGTTATTGTTGTAATCATACTTTATTCTGCTTTATTCATTTTGCCTAATACTTTCTTTAATTCTTTTTCATTGAGGCTTCTTCAGGACGATTTCCTTGCTATTTAAATCCAGTTTCAAAATTCATGGAAAACATTATAACTTGAACACAGCTGAAAAAAACTGGAGGGAAAGTCTATGCTAATAAAAGCAAGAGTTTTACATTTCCCTACAGAGCTGTCACCATCTCTCTCATGTGCTAAGTCCACATTAATGCAAAGCCATAGCATTGATTTTTGCACCTTCTAGCACTCATGAATTTGATTGATTTTTTCCACTGATGCTTGTTGGTTTTCATGTGTGCAAAGTACAGGACTGTGTCTATTCCCTGCTTGAAGAATTCAAAAATGCCCTTGGCTTTTTTCTAGGTGTGCTTTTGTGCTTTGTTAATGCATAAAAATATTGGAAGTCAAAAATGACTACTTCTCATGTACATCTAGTGTTGTAGTCAAGACCGCTAGAGCTAAGTCCAAGACTTCTAGCAGTTAAGTTTGAGTCAAGTGGTTGGGACTGAGACTTAACCAAGCTATATATATATTATTTATATATATATAATTTTTTTTTTTTTTTTTTTTTCGATCTTCCTCTGTGGACACTCTCTCTATAATGAATATTATAAAATGGTCATAAGCATCTGACACTGGTCAACATTTATCAAAATTCATAGTACAAATGCTGATCAGTTTAATACAGTGGTAACCCTACTTATGAGCATCCCCACTAACGACTATTCCAGGTAACGAGTCGAGATCTCGGAATATTTTTGTTCCAGGTAACGAGTAAAATTCCAAGTAACTTAGTTCAAGCATGCCAAACCACTAGGGGCGCGGTGGTCGTAGCATCTCCTAGATGCTAGCGTAGAAGAAGAGGTCAGTCATTACCTTTGACCGCTGTCCAGTGAAAGTGAAAGCGACGCAAAGAGCAAAAGGTAGTGAACAAGAAAGTTTTACTTTTCATATGATAAGTGTAACCATGCCATACATGTACACACATCCTTCTCTCCTCCTTAGCCGCCAGCCTACATGAGCACCATCGGTCTCCCTCTCCTTAGCCGCCAGCCTACACAAGCACCGTCGTCGTCTCATTTATTTTAAAAAAAAACATATAAACACATTATTTAGCATATTAAAGTATACTGTATATTGGCCGGCTGACACGGATTAATCAGTTTTACATGTATTCTTATGGGGGAAATGCAACCAGCTAACGAGCATTCCAGCTAACGAGCTCGGCTCCTGCATGGATTAAACTCGTAAGTAGGTTACCACTGTATTTTCAAATACCTTAATACATTTAGGGTGACATGGCTTGTTAACCCATTTGGCTGTCAGTTCTGGGATTTCAGGTTCAAGTCCTCATCTAGGTGGTTTCCATGTTCTCCCCATGTCTTCAGGGGTTTTCTCTGGAGAGTCTGGTTTACTCTCAGTCTTAAAGCATTTATAGTCTAAAAATTGCCTGTGTGTGTGTGTGTGTGTGTGTCCAGTCATGCATTGGCATCATGTCCTGGGTTTGGCTAAAATAATGGAATGCAGTAAAGATTATTGATTGACGAATACAACTGTATAGACTTGTATGGGCTGATCTCAGATCAGTGTTCTTATTTCAAGATGCTTTATAAATTCAGCACATGTCAAAGTTTGGACACCTCTTGTAATGAATGCATTCATCAGTGACACACACAACTTGTCTAGTTCCTGTAGAGAAGTACTGCCAATAAAATAGGACTAAACATGGACCTGTTGGCAAATTGTCTAATGTTACGTGTAGACTAGAGGGCTATAAAGCAAAGGTGCATTAATCCACAAAGGTGTGCAGTACCTATTAGTATGATAATAGCAAAAATACCAGCTAATGTTTTTTGTTGTTGTTGTTCAATGTATCAGAGTCATGCTAATCAAGCTTACTGCCCATTACTAACTCAATCTGGTCATTAATTTAATAGAGATGACCGCAACTATAGGTGGTAAAAACATGAACGGGGTAATTAAGCAAACATGTATGTTCCATTAAGTAAACAGGACAGTCTGTTGGGTTCATTGTTCTTCCTGCTGGCTCTTCATTAGGGGTGTAATGAAACAAAGCTTGCCAGCCACGCTTCAGCGGCACACCAAGGAGCAAAGACGTGTCCAAACCATGTTTCTGCCTCTCGCTTCTAATTAGCACATTTATTACTTAGAGTCCAAAGACAGGATGCGGGCTTCCAGAGAGAGGAATCATGTATCATAATCAGAAGAAAGCACTACAAAGCATATTTCACCCTTTTACTGTCTAAACAGTGCTAATGGGAGCAAACTTTCTATGTGATTGATTTAAATCTACAGTACTGTACTATGGACCACAACCACACCTGAGTTTTCATTCAAATCTCTGGCAAATGTTAAGTGCATATCTTGGCTCCCACTACAGGATAATTAGGCTGATTTTGCTCCTCCCAACAATCGCAAAAGCCGTCCCGTTTTCATGGTGATAAAAGATTATCGTCCCAAATGATCCTGTAGTGTGAGGCATCTATAATCCAATCTGTACTCCTCTAATTTCCCAGTGCAGTCAGGGCTACACCTGATTGAGAATTGTAAACATGCCTGAACGACCCTCAACCAATGAGAGCAGAGCTGAACTGAATGTGTCTGTGTGTACAGGAGCTAAATTGTGAGTGAGATGAACACATGGAGCAGTCTTAGTTTGTCTAATAACATTCTATTGGTTACCGGCTTCTAAGATAACATTATTAACTGAACTACAAGCAGCTACAGTCTACACAACATCCACATCAATATAAAAACTATCTGAAACGTCAAACACTGAAATAGATGTTTTTAAATCAGAGATAGTAGACAATGACCTGATCCAGTGGAGATGAGGACAAATTTTTAGCTAATGTCCATTTGCAGCTCTGCCATTCACCCAAAATGTAAGCGCATGGTGCACTTATTTAATTTTACAGATCATGTGGTCAATTTATTTTGCATATCAATTAATCCTGAAATGAAGTCCTGGTGTAAAGCTTTTGATCTGGCACAAAAATAGACTTAAAAAGACTTTTTTATTTTAACTGTATGTAAATTTTTTTTTTTTTTTTATTGGTGATTTTATAATAATTCTGTTTGTATTGGTTTGTCTAATTTTCGTTTTGACTTTAATAGACATTTGTAGACTTATGCATTCATTAAGTACACATACCTTGTATCTACACTAATTTTTACCATTTTACCAGTGAAACACACTAACACACCACCACCACATCTGTGTCACTGCAGTGCTGAAAATGATCCTCCATCTCTATGGGGGTTCTGACCATTAAAGAACAGGCTGAACAAAGTATACAGAGAAACGGGTATTGTAGAGCTACAAAGTGATCAGTGGAGCTAAAATGAACAAAGAGTGGTATGTGTACCTAATGAAGTGAGTGTATAAACTATTAGAAACTGACTTCACTATGTTGCTTTTACTAAACACGCATCCCTTTGAACATATAAACTGTTTATCCATTTTCTGTTCTGCATTCAAATCAGTGATGGCCCATTAGTGTAATAGTCCTGCAGATGCAGATGTCTGCTTTACTCCATTTTTAAAGCATTTAATGATTGAAATTAATCTCCAAATGTCTCCTCAACATGTTTTTTTACAGCTAGGAATAGTCAGTCCATAGCTGAATCTCAAAAGAGAATGATAGTAATATACACTAAAGTGATAACTTACATGTATTCATATATCAGGACACTTCATTCATTGTTTCTCCTGGAATCCAATCTATCCAATTTAACAATTTATTCTGGTTTGGTTGGAGTAACTGTCTCTACTCTCTGGGGAAGTCTTTCTACTAGATGTTGTTACTTTACCATGAGCACTTGATTGTATTCAGGATGTTTAATAATGATGATCACCACCACCACCACATCATCACCAACTCCACCAACACATCCAAAAATGTTGAATGTTGTGGGGCTTTGTACTCCCTTTAGCCCATGCCTGGCATTATGCAGGGTGCCAACAGGTTCATGTTTAGTCCTATTCTACTGGCAGTACTTCTCTACAGGGACTATACTAGCTGTGTGTGCATTTGTACATCTGTGTCAGGTGAATGCTTTCATTAGAGGCATGTCCACAAACTTATTTTGCATATTTAGGTCATTCCTACAATTTGATTGTTTTTTTTATTTCCCACTCAAATTTTAATTTAAATTGTTAAACAATACAAATTCTAGAAGTCTGACTGAAATAATTATGTTCACATTTTAAACATAATGCAGTGTACATTTTATTTACACTAGAGGTTTTCCCATGTCCCTAATGTTGTGCATTCTGGTCTTGTGATGGATGTATGAGGTATAATCATAAACATCAGTTCTTTAAAAGTTTTGCTTAAGTTCTTTATAAACTATATAGATATTTTTTCACTGCTGAGTTTTACTCATCACTGATTAATAAGGGTTTTTTGCATGTCCCTCAAATTGCTGTCCACCCTGTTATGCCTGACTATTGTCTTGTTAAATAATGAGCCGCTCTGTGTATTGACATAATTTGCTAGAAAATCACGTCTTTTTGATGGAGGGAAAAAATTGTGGAAGATGAGTGGCTAACTCTTAATTAAAGTCTATTTTCCTCATTTTATCCAATCAGTCTGATATGGTCAACCATAATATGTCCACCCTGTTACAAAGAATAATGAGAAAATGCAACAAGATTCCATAATTTTAAAATCATATTAAAAAGCATACCATTCTTTGTCTGATTTCCCAATGACAGGCTGGATTTACTCATGCACTGGGTGAAAGTTAACCAAATGTCAAAGTAAAAATAATGAAAAACTGATATTGAAGTCTGCATTCTTTAAAAAAAATCATTTTATAGATACATCTAAGAGCCACAGCCCCTGAACAAATGGTTATTTTAACTTGAGAAATTTGCATGGATGTATGTAGAACATGCTACAAGATTTGATTATGCCAGAAAAGTTGTTATACTTGATGTTTTTGACTTTCACTAGATGTTTTATGAAATGTTATTAATACTGTTTAAAAAAAAAAAGTTACAAATAAAATCTGCTTGTAGCCACCATTTTTGTTAAAATGACATGTTATGATAGTGTTTTTAACCCTGTAATCCCTTTTTAATTAAATGTTTTTACTACATGTTAATGATTGTTTTAGCATTTTTATACACCATGTTTAATTCCTGTAAGGGGACAGTGGATGCTCATGTAGTGCCTTACACTGGACCATTGTATGCCTTGGTTCCCATGTCTTGAAATTTTATATTTTTACCAAGATCCTTCAAAAGTCCATGTCATTGGAAAATTTTAAGTGACGAAAAAATAAAAAGTAAAACATTTTTAAAACTTTGTCACAAGTAGTTTGTCATTTGTCCTCCCAGTTTTATGTATATAATTTGAGTACAAGTAATCTTTTTGTGATGTAAAAGGAGGCAACACATGTTTATAAATAAATCAAAATACTTCTAGCATACATTTTTATTTAAAACAAAAATGATAAAATCGTGCTTGTAAAAATTACACTTCCTAATATATATATATATATATTTATTTATTTATTTATTTATTTATTTATTTATTTTTTTTTTTTTAAAGAATAAATTAAGTCACTTTAAAGTTGAAAAGGGGCATCAGCTCCTAGATCATGCATGTGTGGCACATCAGTTTAAACCCTACAACTTCCAAGGTTATGCATATGTCCCAAAACAATGTGGATATATTTATATATAAAGATTAACATGCCCCTTTCAGAATAAAGCATGAAAAAATATAAAGCAATTTTATTTTCAAAAAATGTTTTGAGGTCCAAAAGACAGCCAATCTCAGAAATTATACTTGTACAATTCCATGTGCAACCAAAGAGGAAAGAGTTATATACTGAAAAACATGTCTTGGTGGTTACATTGTTTAAAACATGAGTATTTCATTTAACACCCACAAAACCTAAAAAAAAAAGTGAACTGAATGCAGATCAAATACTAACTTATTTTGTCATTTTATGCTCTTCAGTGTTTGTGTTTTTAAGAAACAAATGTATTCCAGCACCTCAGGAATCACAAAACTGTTTAATAACAAGAAGCGAGAGATGTGAGCTATATTTACAGAGTTCAGAAATTAACCGCATGCATGACAGCAGAACGTCAATAGGCATGATTCTGCAGCTGCATGTTAATAATCAGGGACATCACGGTGTAACGAGACACTTCAGAAAAGTAGTTCATTCATTTACACATTAAAAGTATCAAATTTTGATTGCATATTAAGCCATATTATGGCATATTATTTACATCATGGCCGCATAATTAGATACACCTCTTCAACTGCTAGCTAGTGCAAGTATCTAATCAGCCAATGACAGGAAATCAGTGCATTTAGGGATGTTTACATGGTAAGGATGATCTGCTGAAATGCAAACTGAGCATCAGAATCTGGGGGAAAAAGGTGATTTAAGTGACTGTGTGTGGTTGATGGTGATAGATGTCCTGGTCTGAGTATTTCCGAAACTGGCAGATCTCTGGACAAAAATACCTTATTGAGGTCTGAGGTCAAAGGAGAATTGTCAGACTGGTTTGAGCTGATAGAAAGACTCGTTACTTCAACAAATTGAACCTTGAAGCAGATGGGCTACAGCAGCAGAAGACCACACCAGGTCAGCTATGGTAGTTGTTACAGAAAGTATTAGTAACACTCTTCTGGAAGGTTCCACAATTACCAGTGTAAATGGTCACAGGTGAGCTTATTAACACTGAATATAAAAGGAGCCACCAAAGACTTTGTCTTTATAGCAAGGATGGGTAGTGGTTCACTACTTTGGGCTAAACTCTGTGCAGTAATTGTCAGTCAGTTCAAACACAATGATTCTCAGTGTAAATAATTGAGCTCTTTCACCAGCTACAGTTCATCATATCAAGTAAAGATTCAGGTAGTCAGAGGAAATCTGTGTGTAAAGGCCAAGGAGGGAAACCATTGCCGAGTCCTCATGTGGTATTATTTGGGGAAACCAACATGTTACTGTAATGAACACAGGGACATGGGATCAGGAGTAATTTGGAAAATTGTCACTTAACACAGCATCAAGAAATACCTGAAACTGGGGTCTTAACCACTGAAGAAAGTATACAGAGAAACGGATGTTCTACAGTCTGTAATTATAGAACTTCAAAGTGCACCTATATGGTCATTGGACAATGAGTGTAGGATCAGTGTGCACCTAATGAAATGATCAATGAGTGTATGTTGGTTGTTGCACAAAACGTTCAAATTTTCTCTCTTACAGGGTTCTGGGATCCCACCCCAGCCTCAACTCAATTCAAACATTGTTTAAAAATAAAAGCTTTAATGCATCATGTGCAAGACAAAAGCTGTAGAGCAATGACTTTGTGCTCTGAGGACTCTTCTTAAACATGAATGAACATATTATTATGTATACAATTGATGTTTCTTTTAAGTGCAGCTGAAAGGAAATATGTCTGAAATATTCAAAAGTATCAAAGGTCACCACCGAACTCATGTCAGGCCTTGTGAAAAGCATATTCTCCGCAGAGGCAAAATCGGAACAAAATGACATCTTCATTTTGAGCTTTCTGTTTAATGATGATCATTTTTATCCCGGCATAGACTGGTGATGCCAGTAATATTTAAAGAGCACATGTCACTGTATCAAAATATACCTGAACAAAGCAACAAAGAGCAGCAATTTTAGCCCTTCATGCCACTGAATTCACAGTTGAACTGAGAGATTATATATTTTCATCAGCCTCTATGCATAAATTTGATTTTGTGAAAGATAAATATTCATGAGATCTCATAAAGTGAGCAATGGACTTGCCTTCAATTGGTTCTTTTTACAGCAGAAGCAGCAGTGTGTATTTAAATGTCTTAAAGTAAAATGATTTGGATTTAACCAACTCAAAGCAAAAGTATTTGACCTAGTCAAACATTAAAAAACATTCAAACTTCTTATCTGGCCAATCAAGCAGTGACATTACAATCAATAGTAGTATTCACACTGTGGGCAACTGTTGGAAAAGAAAATGAGCATCTCTATAAAACTTGCAAGCAGATGGAAGCATGAAGTGCTCTAAAATCTTCTGGTAGATGTCTGTTGACTTTGGACTTAATAAAACACAGTGGACCAACACCAGCAGATGACATGATGCCTCAAACCAGTTTGTGGACACCCCTTCTAATGGATGTAGAAGTATTGCCAATATAATAAGACTAAACATGAACATTCTGGCTCTATGCCTAATACTAGATGTGGGCTAGATGGCTATAAAGCACTCCAACATTGTGGTTTGGGGCAGTGGTTCTCTGCTCCATCCACTACTTTTATGATCAGGTGGTGAGGTGATCATCCAACATCCTGACCTAACTAAGGCTGTGAATGCAATCAAATCCTCACAGCAATGCTCAAAAAATCTAGTAGAAAGCTTCTGGACAGTAGAGAGAGTTCATTCATTCATTATCCCACCCGCTTAATCCTTATCAGGGTCGCGGTTAGACCCCTACCCCCTCACTGGGCGCAGGGCAGGGCATTACACTATTCAACTAAGCCCAGGACAGGGCGCCAGCCCATCACTGGGTGACACACTCATGCACACGCGCGCACACACACACACACACAATTTAGAGTACCCAATCCACCTGACCTCCATGTTTTTGGACTGTGGGAGGAAACTGGAGTCCCCGGAGCAAACCCACGCAGACACGGGGAGAACATGGAAACTCCGCTCAGATGCAGACTCGAACCCAAGACCTCAGCGCTGAGAGGCGACCGTGCTAACCACTAAGCCACCGTGCCGCCAGTAGAGATAGTTACTCCAACAAAAGCAGGACAAACAGTTGTTAAAGCCTTGATTTGAAGAAACAATGTATGAGCAGGTGCCCCAATACTTTTGTTCAGAAAAGGATTTATTTTACTTTTAAGAGCATGGACTGCAAAAAAAACATACACCGCTGCTGGTACCTGATGGGCGTGACACAGATCTAGAGACTTTCACATTACTCAGGAAGCTCACTTGCGATATAAATATAAATATCTGCACAGTGTGCATCTTTTCAGATTCTGCTTTTGAGAACCTTGCACTCTGCGGCTGGAGCAGAATAACCCAGATATTATTCCTCAAGTCTCGATCCCAACAGTATAAATATTGACTACATTTTCCACTCTCAGAACAGAATCACCCAAAAACCAATATAAATCATAAGCTGAGTCGAGGCAAATCCGCAGCTAAAACACTGTGTTAGCAATATGTTATCTTTAAATTCAGTGACCTAATATTTAGTGCAATACTTTATACCTTTCAGACACTAAAGGGGGCATTAGAGTGAAAAAAGTAGTGCTGCTGTGACCTTTCATAAATAATACTAGAGATTAAATCAGCTAAGTCCAGTCAATTCTGACTCCTGGTAACCAAATGGACAATGTTTTATCCATCCTGTTGTTGGTCCTCTTCCTCTTTTACCTTCAACTGTTCCAGCATAACTGTCTACTCCAGTGAACTGGTTCTTCTTAAAATGTGTCTAAAATAAGAGAACTTGTTTGGTTATCTGGGCTGAAAGGTGAGCTTTGATTTGGCCCAGGATCCATTTATCTGTCCAAGACATCAACATTCATCTTGTCCTGCTTTTTTATTATCCAGCTAAAGAACCACAGAGAAGACCACAGTCTGCAGTCTTTGTTTGAAGAGACAAATGATCAGCATATTGTTCAAGTATACTGTGTATTGTGCATTCATGAGTTGCACTAGCTGCACTAAATACTACAGGTAGTCTAGGACAAAACAATGATTATTCAATATTTTTGTTCATATCTCTAGCCACATTTCATATTACAGTGAAAATTTGTCTTTTAAATGTTAGAATACCGTGAAAAAGTCAAGTTTTGTTTATAATTGAATTCAAAATGGTATATTTTATATTCATTTAATGTAAATGTAATGTAATGACATTTCAAGCACTTGTTTTTTTTTTTTGTTTGTTTGTTTGTTTGTTTGTTTGTTTTTTGCATTAGTATGGGTATAATAATTTGAGATTCTAGATTTCAGATGTTTTATGATTTTTTTTTTATAAAAAAATCATAAAATCTGAACTCTAGAATCTCAAATTATATGTTTCATTTAGGAGTTATCCCATATTCTAGTGATTTAATTGTGTTTATTGAGGCGGTTTATGGACTAATATCTTTAAAGATGTGGGAAAATAGTTTTATTTCAGATCAAAATTCTATGTATAATGTTTATAATACACAGTAGCAGTGTGGCTGGATAAACCTTTGGAAGGTAGCTACAATAGCTTATAAAATATGTCATACATGTTGAAAGAATAACTCGAATATTAAATTTAATAATAACATTCACGTGTTTCAGACTGGTGATTAATAGCTGATAGCCTAATGCACAGCAATCTTGTGACCACAGCAAAAGCACAACATCACTATACATCAAACTTTATTCACTTAATTATCCATTAAGAAGAAATGTTTGTTTCCTTTTTTTATTTATGATTGATGGTTCTTCACAAATCATTAACAAAACTTATCAAACTTTGCTGGGAGAGCTGTAATATCATCTCAACTTTATTCATGGCATTAATTATTGGAGGCTAAGTGAAGAGCATACACTTTTCTTTTCTTATCGTGCACACTCAGGGCCTCCCGTGGGATGATTAATGTACAGTCATGTACAGCTATCTTCTTTCTTCTTTGTAATCGTTCCTCTGCAGCATCTCTACTTCACCAAATATTAATAACTCAGAACATTGTGACCAGTGCAGTGCTTAGAGCCTGAGCCACATCTTTTGTTGACTGTTGAATAATCCACCGTTAATAAATCATCCAATACTGTGAAGTCTACTAACTTTGGCTTTATGTGTAATTGTACTTTGGTATGCTGTCTTATGTAAAGGCTTGGATACCTTTTTGATTTTTAATTTAATTTTGTGGGTTTTTTTTTTTTTTTTGGAAAATCAACACATCCTGTACAGAGAAAATACTTACATATGACTTTTGTTTCTGCGCATTTGCAATTATTTTCATATTGGTAATAACAAAAATGTGGTACCTTTTTACCACGTACTACAGTTCAGGTCTTTTTACTATAACTGTGCTTTTAAGATGTGATGTTTTTACATTTTATAAGCTTTTACACAAGACTTGAAACAAGCAAACTAATAACACCTGCATTCTTGGATTGATGTCACTAATGCACATTTAAATCAAAGCTATACAATACAGTCATATATTTAATAAATTATCATGAAAAAAAATCACTTTTTCTCCATTTAAATAAATACTCATTTTTACATTCATTACACACAGTGACATTTCACCATTTTTAAATTACAAAAATGTCATTATTACAATATCATATATATAAACAGTATAAACACTGTGTATCTCTCAGCCACAATGGCCACATTCATAATATCAACACTCCTGAACCAGACACATAATCAAAAGTGTCTTATCAGGACTAAAGAGACAAAGAACTGGACTGTTAGTCAGTGCTCAAATCCTCTTTTCAGATGAAAGTAAATTTTTGAATTTACAAATCAAGGTTCTAGAGTCTGGAGGAAGAGTGGAGAGACACATAATCCAAGGTGTCTGAAGTCCAGTGTGAAGTTTCTGCAGTCTGTGATGGTTTAAGATGTCATGTCATCTGCAGGTGTTGGTCCACTCTGTTTTAAGTCCAAAGTCAACACAGCATCTATCAGGAGATTTTAGAGCACTTCATGCTTCCATCTGCTGACAAGCTTTATGGAGGTGCCCAGTAGCTGCCCACAGTGCAAAACCTACTACTGACCATCATATTACTGTGCTTGATTGAGCAGCCAACTCATGAGCTATAAGCCATACTAATCAACATTTTAACAAAAGGCTTAAAATGTCACTTTGTGTAATTAATATAAAAAATAACTTCTGAACAGAAATGAACTTTTTCATGATATTGTAGTTTTTATGTATGACTGTACACAAAGGTCTATCTCCAAATTTGTATTGCTCACCCAAAAGGTTTTGGGCCCATTAAGGAGGCAATGGCCATTGATGTAATCTTGCTTATAGTTATATTACTTGAAGTCTCACAGTCATGTGTGCTTGTAGAAATGCAAGATAACAACTTTATCATTGTTTACATTTACATATCCTCTGTGTACTGAATGCAATTATTCAGCTTAATATCCCAGAGTGAATGGATGCTATCTTCCAAGCTTTTTGAAGTTTATTGGCTCTAGTCTGTTTTCATTCATTGATAAAATAAAAGCCTCAGCATGAAGAACTCTCAAAAGTGTAGTTTGAGTCCTACGCTCATGTCTTTTGTTCTGAGATTAAAAAACATCCCATATTGTCATGTTCTTGTATTCTCATAAGACACCCCATGCTTATTTTCCTAACTAGTGATGTGAATCCCGTCTTATCTCACCAGAAAGAGCCAACTCCCAATAGGCCTTTCATTCAGCATCACCATTTTTAAACCAAATCTTACTTTACCTTTTAATTAACAAAACATTATTTTGCAGTGTGTTTAACAGTTGAACAATTTAAAACAAACTCGGAGTGAAACAATCATAACAAAGGAAAAAGTAATGTGCAAAACTGCAGCATTCAACAGTTAGACTTTGTCTTTCTTTTTCACTATTATTACTGTTCTTATTGTGTTTTTACTGAGTGGGTCTAAAAATGAGTCTTTTTGATTGCAGATAGAAATTTAAGGATAAAACGAACAAAATGGCCCTTTGTCATCGCTGACATATGAAAACCATGCATCTCCACTGAAAATTGTAACAGAATATTTTTACATTAAAATGTGAGTGTTTTTGTATACATATACACTCACTGGCCACTTCATTAGGTATATATACCTTGTATCAACATTCATGATCTATTTTAGCTCCACTGACCATATAGATCCACTTTTGTAATTCTACATTTACAGACTGTAGTCCATCTGTTTCTCTGTATGCTTTGTTAGCCTCCTTTCACCCTGTTTTGACCACCACAGAGCTGGTGGATCATTCTTAATACAGCAGTGACACTGATGTGGTGGTGGTGGTGGTGGTGGTGGTGTGTTGGCAGCAACAGATGAGCTACTGTCTCTGACTTTACATCTACCAGTAAAGTTAGAGTGGACACTGCGTGTATATGCTGTGTTTGATGCACAGTAAGACCGCCACCACATCAGTGTCACTGAGAATGATCAACCACCCAAATAAAAGCTGTTCTGAGGTGGTCCTGACCATACATGTTATGCATCTATACAGTATGTATGTATGGTTGGATCTTTACAGTAAGAAGACATAAAACTGCACATTAACTTGGACGTTCTCCAGAGTTTTGGAAATGATTTATGTTTGTCATAAATATATATTCTTCAGTAAATTTGTGACTTGGTGAGTGATATGGCTATTAAATCAAATGTGACAGCCACAACACCTGTGATCCCTGACCACCCAGCTTCTGATCCCATCAGTAAGACATGAATGAGTGAGTTTGAAGATATTGCTGATAGGTTTACAGTGCAGAACTACATCTGAAAGATTATGAACTCTCCAGACACCACAACTCACTGTGCGCTTCAGCTCACTAATAAACAGATGTCAGTGAAAGGGTCTTCGTACGCTTTGGCCAAAGAATGGAAAAGTGTTCCAGCTAGGAATAGCCACGCTGTGAAGTTCACCCTGCAAAGTAAGGAGGCGTCAATGGAAGGGAAAGATGGAGGAATGCGAGCAAGTGTGAGGCTTTTAGAGGCGATTGCAGATCCCTCAGCACCGGCACGGGGAACCGCCAAGTGTCAATTTTCCCGGCCCTGTACTAGCCACACTTGGTTGAGCATGATTGATATAACTGCGCCCTGTTCACTCTTAATCCCATGCATTTTTAAACAGCCACGGAGATGCTGACTGCGAACTCATTTACAAAGACTCTGGCCATATTGTAATGAGAGAGATAGTGCTGCTGTAACACTTTGTACAGCCTCTAACTGCTGCTGTGATTCATTATTTGATGAAAATAATCAAATAGAACACGGGGCAGAATGGATTCAACTAATTTATCATGCACAGGAAGACAAACACAGTCGCAAAACAAAACACTGCTCTCATAAACTGTGATCATATTTTCTATTTCTGTTTAGTTTTTTTATTGTGTAACTTTGAACCCAGTTTTCTTACACATCTGTTTTTGACAGTCTATAAATATAGTCATCAAAAATGTACATTTTTGATCATTTATTTCAAAAAGGTAAACAGTCATATATTTTATATTCACTGTGGCTTATAGCTATGAGTTGACTAGCCAATCATGCACCATAATGTCACAGCCAGCAGAAAGTAGATTTGGCTGCAGATGGAAGCATGAAATGCTCTAAAATCTCCTGGTAGACAGCTGCATTCATGACCTGGCACCTCAAACCATAACGGACTGCAGAAACTTCACACTGGACTTCAGACACCTTGGATTCTGTGTCTCTCCACTGTTCCTCCAGAGTCTAGAACCTTGAATTGTAAAAGAAATGCAAACGTGACTTTAATCTGAAAAGAGGACTTTAGAGCACTGAGTAACAGTCCAGTTCTTTTTCTCTTTAGTCCAGGTAAGACACTTCTGATGATGTTTCTGGTTCAGGAGTGTTGATATTAGGAATGTGGCAGCTGTACCTGAGAGATACACAGTATTTATACTGTTGAATACTGATCAACATTAAAATGTGTAATGAATATAATGACATTTTATCATTTTTGAACAATATTCTATTTTTAAATGTATGACTGTGGTGTTGTAAAAGGTGATGTCTTGCCAAGATTTATTCTAATTTTGGCTTCTGATGCTGTATCTCTCATACCTGCAATATATTTCATGGCCCAATAACCCAAGACGAAGAGAAGGACTTTTAAAGGGGTCTGTTAAATATTTCAATAGCTCTGCGCATTGTTCCTGTGCTGAGCATAATGCTACTCTTCTTCCGCAGACTTCAGCTGCTCTATCCATCTCATCTGCTTCCCTATGAGGGAGTGAAAGTCTCTATGGCATTGTTTCATATTTGGCATCATGTGAATTATTAAAAACTTTCACATGCTAAAAAAAGGGACGTCACACAGAAAGCAACACAGTCGCTTTGTTAGAAAAACAAACTGCTGACAGAAAAGCACCCCAGAGAGTCAGTTCTATACATGTACAAGGGAATATAAACTGGCATGGCTTTAACAGAGTACTCCAACAAATCATACCAACTAATAACTAAAGTACTTCAAAAGAAACAGACTATTCCCTGCACAATGCATGATGTTTATTATACTGACTGTGAACACATTTGACTACAAAATTAAAGGCTTTTAAACCTTGTGTAGCCTTAATAGTCTGTATACTGTCCTTGTCATAAAGGTCAAAAAATAAACTGCCTTCACTAAAGCAGTTTCATTTGATTTTATATATTAAATAAATAAATATATATATATATATATATGACATTACCATTTCTAAACCCTGTTGACATATGGCTTCTTCTTTGCATGATATAGATTTAATCATTTGTGAATTGCACAGCAAACTATGTACATAGACAATGATTTCTGGAAGTGTTCCTGTGCACATTCTGTTCAAAATATGCCTGGTTTTAACCAGTGAATTTTTTTGCATATTGCTGTAAGCTCCACCAATGTTTAATTCTGAGGGACTGTCAGTCATTCTGTCTCTTCAAAATGCTCTTTTTATTCCCAGTCATGTGATTTAAATGCAAACTGATCCTCCGCTTATTTTACAGCCTTTTGTTGCCCCTCTCCAAACTGTTGTTTTGCTGCCATCATGTTCTAAATAAGTAATTTTTTTCATAAAATGGTAAAATACATCAGTTTCAATAACTTAGGGGATATATATCAGATGAGATTTGCTAATAATAGCAAGCATTTATATGTTTCCTTACATTTTACAGTGTTTTCACACTGTTTAAGTGTGACTGTAGTGTAGTGAAGAAGCAAACAATAACAAAGATTTCCCTGAGTGGCCCTGTGTCTTCATTTTTGTGATAGACAGATGTGCCAGTCGCCTAGACTGCTATGACGAGTAGACTTGGGCCTGTGTTCTAATGAGAGGGGGGAATGGGCATTAGAGCTTGAATCTGACTCTGAGAATATTACGTGATGGTGGATGTGATGGAGTGTAATGAGATATTATAATGAAGTGACACTGTGTGACATTAGCGGTGTGTTTAACATGAGCGAGCCCTTGGAGGCCATGGCTGATGGACTTGACCACAGCTCTTTAGAGACAGATGTGAAGACAGGCACTGAATGCTGAAATGTTACAGGTGTTTGTTCTCATATTGTTGGCCTTGTGTTATAACCGAAAGCCAGTGTGAACACAGAACTGTGACTTCAGTGCTCATTAGTGTCCTTTAAATATCTCAGTGCATCTACAGAACAGCAGTCCATGGTTATTTACAAGCACTTCCCTACACACACTGTAAAAGTCCAAGTCAGCAAGCTCAAGAGTGTATCCCTGCAGAAATGTCCTAGTTTATTCCTTTGAATGAGTCTAATTAAGGTGACTAATGACTATTTCAAGAGAAGTTAAATATTCTCACTAAACAAATGACTTAAGTGTTTTGTGTGAGCATTAAAGACAAAATTCAAGAGAAGCTTTCAGAAGATTAAAACAGAAAACAATGTTCTATCACAAAACTGATGAAGGGTGTAAAACAGGGTCCCCAATTGTTATTTTTATTATTTTTTTTCTCAGAGGCCACAAACAACATTCAAGGCAAGGGCCTGTGTCATATGGTACAGTATGGTAGTTTTTACTATGGAATTCAAACACATTCTGGTTTGTTTAACACTTCTTTATTTTTGTTTACTAAATAATTCCATATGTACAGAATTTCTTCTGTTTGGACGACTTTAGTATTAATCTACAATCACTGGTATTATACACTGCTCAAAAAAATAAAGGGAACACTAAAATAACACATCCTAGGTCTCAATGAATAAAATATTCCAGTTGAAAATCTTTATTTATTACATAGTG
>BRDA01080085.1:895-16211 GCA_036984385.1 Crenuchus spilurus | reverse complement strand
TTACATACATTTTGGCAAACTGCAGTCTAGCTTTTTTGTCTCTGTGTCAGCAGTGGGGTCCTCCTGGGTCTCCTGCCATAGCGTTTCATTTCATTAAAATGTCGATGGATAGTTCGAGCTGACACTGATGCCCCCTGCGCCTGCAGGACAGCTTGAATTTCTTTGGAACTTGATTGGGGCTGCTTATCCACCATCCGGACTATCCTGCATTGCAACCTTTTATCAATTTTTCTCCTCCTTCCACGTCCAGGGTGATTGGCTACCGTGACATGGGTTGTAAACTTCTTGATTGTTGCACACTGTGGACAAAGGAACATCAAGATCTCTGGAGATGGACTTGTAACCTTGAGATTGTTGATATTTTTCCACAATTTTGGTTCTCTTTCTATTCTCCATGCTTAGTGTGGCGCACACAGACACACAATGCAAAGATTGAGTCAACTTCTCTCCTTTTTATCTGGTTTCAGGTGTGATTTTTAAATTTCCCACACCTGATACTTATCACAGGTGAGTTTGAATGAGCGTCACATGCTTGAAGCAAAGTTATTTACCCTCAATTTTGAAAAGGTGCCAATAATTTTGTCCAGCCCATTTTTGGAGTTTTGTGTGAAATTGTCAAATTTGCCTTTTTTTTCCTCTGTTTTTTGTGTTGTTCCAATACACACAATGGAAATAAACATGTGTATAACAAAACATGTGTAATTGCAATAATTTTCTGGGAGAAATACTTCATTATCTGCAAAAAATTCAGGGGTGCCAACACTTTCGGCCATGACTGTACATATGCACACAGAAAATTAAAATTCAAACAGTGTCAACACTAAAACAACAACATTTGGAATGTAATTTTATGTGTAATGAATAGAAAATGACTGTTTACCTTTTTTAATGAAATTTTGAACAAAAATGAACTTTTTCATTATATTCTAATTTATTTGACTCCAACACATTATGCCTGACCAGTATAATTTGTTAGTGTGTATGGTAACTTAACTTTGTAGTCAAATGAGTGGATGCTTATTTGTTTTTGTGCTGACAGAGAGAAGCATGAGAGAGGTTACACTGTGTGTGGGATGGCCTGGCACCCTTCTGGAGGACAGATCGCTTACACAGACACTGAGGGCTGTCTGGGTCTACTGGATGGAGTGTGTGCATCTTCATCTTCCTCATCCTCATCTACCAGCAAGAACACCAAGGTCAGTTTCACCCTCCGGTTGAAACAGCTTTCGCATCACCAAACCATCTGTTGAGAAGTATCTGAAGGGTATTAGAGTGGAAGCAGACTGAATTACAAACGTGGGGGAATAATAAAACGAGACAGTACAGCCCTATCTACAGCGCCCAGGGAGCAATTAGGTGCCTTGTTTAAGGGCACTTTAGTCATGAACTTTATTGCCTGGGGATAGAACAAAAAAATCACTTTCATTGTTTGGCTGAATAAATGAAGAGTCAGAATAATTAATACCAACCAAAGACATTTTTGACACTTTTTTTCTTAATTTTTATCTAGTTCCTGACCGTACACATGTCTTTACTGCAGTAAAGTGAATTTAATGTTGGCTTAACATTCAGAATTGAGCTTTTCCTCACCAACAAAACACAGATTCACCAGCACAGTTTGGTGCTGAAATGGAAGAAGATAACAAATTACAAGCACAACCTTTACTGAGCTACACTTGTTATGATGAAACCAGAATACAGCCGCTTAGCTTTTTGATTGTGCTCTAGCGACTGCAGTGTTGGGGACCGTCTCGCAATTACCAGAAGAAATGTGAAGTGCTTCAGTGTCTGTAACCAGTGACGCTCACATTAAACACACAAAACATCCATGTGACTTACATCATTCATTTTAGACATTTTCATCATTTTATTAAATATTAGTAAAAATGTAACATGCATTACATGTCTGTTTTATTTATAAATATAAAAGAATAATTAATTAAACTCACATTATTAAACCTAATGATGTCAAACCAACTTAATAAAACAGACATTCATTCCTGAATAACTACTTATTTTGGGAAATAGTTTAGTTACTAACTTTGTAATTATTTTTAAAAGTATAAATTTTGTATGGTTTCAGTTTTTGGAAAAAAAATTCCCTGCATTCCTAGTAAAAACTAAATAGAAACTTGGCCTGGATGGAAAATGAAATCAAAACTAGCACTATTTGTGCAAACTGTAATAAACGAAGTACAAATAAAATTTAATAAAAACTAGATTAAAATGGAAATAGTGCTATGTAGTATTATTCTATACTGACCCTGACAAATATACACCAATTTACTGTACTAATCATTCCAAACAGTGATTATCTGCAGTTAACAGTGCATCTGTCCGTTTCTATTTGCCGTCAGGCTGCTGTGAGCAAAGAGCCGAAGGACTATGATGATCTCTTTGATGATGATGATGGTGATGGACTGTTGGACCAGTGCGTGAGTGACTCTGGCTCTCCAGTGAAGAAAGCTGTGGAGGAGGAAGATGATGATGACGACCTCATGCCAGCCACTGGCAAACCACGGAACAGATCCTTCCTTGATGACGATGACGATTCACAAGGTGTGCTTCATTTATTTATTTTTTTTGGGTGTTACTGTCTAATACTAGATTTGACAGTATTCTGTAGCACTGCATTATAGCTCAGCACATTTAGACACTCAAAGCTATTTTATATTTGGGACAGACGTTAGAGAGTCACCTCAACCACCACCAATCAGCAACATTCACCTGCAGCCGGTCTGTACCAGAACTCTCAGCACACAGTAGCTATTAGACAGAGACAGTTTATGAAGATGGAGATGATTAGGAGTGGACAGGATATCAGGGTAACAGACTATTTTGGAGGACCAGGAGCTCTAAGGACAGGACTGTGTCTTCGGCACTGCACTGCTGCATTGGAACTACATTCAAATGACCAGGCTGAAGTGATTCAAATCTGATTTCAAATCTTTTCTGTGTGAACATCTCAAATCTGATCTTTGCTAAGTGGATTTAAGTCACTTTCATATGTGTTCTTAGATCAGATCTATATCTGATTTGTGAGCATGTGACTTGATTGTGACATTAAAGATATGTTCACATTACAGCCACATTGCTCAAATCTGATTTTTTTACAGAGATCAGATTTAACTATTTTGATGGTTCACTTTCACAAATGTGAGATGTATCTGTCTTTAATGTTAGTCACCATTTAATCACCAGATCTTTGTTAGTGTTAGTTATTCACGACCTTTTGCGTAAAGAACTACAGTAGGTGGGAACCAGGGTACCGGACTTTAAATTTGTAAACCTTTCTCAGGCTTCACAAAGGTTTAGCTCATGCTAGTCTGAGAGCCATTTAGGTTTTTGTTTAGCAAAATTTGGGCTCCATGTATCTGTAGTTCACCTGCTTCTGAGGTAAATGGGAAAACTGTATAAATATGATTTCTGAGTGAACCTTTTGAGAGGACCTCAGTCTTCACTACATCCTAATGGTTTCTTTCAGACGTGGGGTCAGTGAAAGTAGATAAGCTCGCTGGGGATGATGGAGACAGTAATATTCTGCCTGCTGTGACGCCAGCTGTGACTCTGCCTGTCTACGAGGGGCCAATGCCCACCCCGCCCCAAAAAGCCTTTCAGCCTGGTTCTACTCCAACACACCTCATGCATCGCTTTATGGTGAGTCTGAAAATGAACAATCAGTTATAGCAGCAGAGATGTCACATGGTATTCAGACTGGGGTTATTTGCACTTTGCTGACCATGTAGATTACAGACAGTTATTGTAAATGGTTCTACTAAACATCTGGTTTTATTTATGAATGTAGCTTTTGTGGCTGATATGACATTAAACGGTAAACGTCTAAATGGGGTCTGGGCTCTAATCAGTGGGGTCCATAAGTGACAGGAAGACTAAGCAGTTTAACATTATTATTACTGTGATAAATTACTTCACAATTCAATAAGCATAACATGCATATCAGTAGAAAAAAAGATGAACAATTTTATTGTTTACACTAACAGTAAAATTAGCCCCTTAACTGGATTCAATTCAACATAGTTTTGAATAATACTAAATTAAAATTTTCACAATTTTGTATTTTTTTTCCCCGTTACAGCTGATCAAATGTAATAAACATTGTGACAATGTTCATTGAAAGTTTTCTTATTCATCAAATTTTTTTTTTATTGCCCACCTCTAGCTAGATTAGTCAATGGTTTGGCTATTGTTACTAAAATAATATATAATTATATATTCTTGTTCTACTACTACTACTACTACTAATTCTACACTTCTGCTCTACTTCTGCTCTACTTCTACTCTACTACTACCGGTACTAATAATAATAATAATAATAATAATAATAATAATAATAATTCTACACTTCTGCTCTACTTCTACACTACTACTACTACTACTACTACTACTACTACTACTAATACTAATAATAATAATAATTCTACACTTCTGCTCTACTTCTACTCTACTACTACTACTACTTCTACACTTCTGCTCTACTTCTACTCTACTACTACTACTTCTACACTTCTGCTCTACTTCTACTCTTCTACTACTACTACTTCTACACTTCTGCTCTACTTCTACTCTTCTGCTGCTTCTACTTTACTACTACTATCTACTACTACTTCTAATTTGACAGGGTGACAAGCCTTAATTTATAGAATAAGTTTTTAATACTGATTACACTGCTAAGTTTTGCTTCATTTTATTGCCCACCCAACTACCAAGCTTGCCTACAAGAGGTATTTTCACTTATCTACTGTGCATTTTCTATTCATTACACACAAAGTGATACATTTCGAGCCTTTTTTGTTTTAATGTTGATCTGTGTCAATTAAAGCTCATGAAAATCAGAAATCCAGAATCCCAAAATATTAGGTTATTTAATTTGGAGTTTGAGTAAATTATTATCCATTTATAACAGTATCAACATTACTAAAAGCATTATCAACATTACTACTACTACTACTACTACTACTTCTGTTGATATCACCAGTCGCCCTGTTGTAGTAGTATTGAGTCATGGCTCTGTTATCATGATATTGTATTATGGAACTTCAGATGATTCCCAGCCCTCTTTATTCAAAGACACAGTAATGTATTTACCTCAGTAATGTGCAAATCTGAAATCTAACATATTTACTTATTAGTTTTCCACTATGTATCAGCAGCTGATGTAATTTGCCTTTCAAAGGAAAAACTTAATTATTTTTCTTTGGCTTTAATTAAAATTAAGACTGAAAATTCCAACCAGTACTTTTATGTCCTATTTTTAACTTGAATGCTGGAATCTTCCTGTTACAGACCCCACATTATCCTCTACTGGACTGACACTCCCTGAAATGGCCAAAATGTAGTTTTACATTTTATTTAAATGTTATTTTCATTTGCTTGGTTAAATCATAAAATAGTTTGTTTCAACCACAATCAGATCTTAATTCAGTTTCCTTATCAGACACAACAAATACAATATTGATGCATACCCATAATAAAATTAGTTTCCTTTTTGTACTAAATATGTCCAGAAATCGGAGCAGTGAACCCATAAAGCATAAGACACAAACTTAAGATAATTAGTAAAATCTTAATTGTGTTTTATTGAGGTGATGTGCTGACCTTCCTTTGTCTGGATTAGGGCTGTAAAATAGAGAAAAATATGCTTTTATTTTAAATTCATAACTAAGCCTGTTCACAATCAAGCCCCACATTAAGAGCTAGTAATATTTGTATTGTAAATACCTTCCAGTGTACATGTATTATTATTGCAGACAATTTGTTTAATATCTAATAAAGCATATTTTTGAAGTGTTTTGTTTGTTTTTAGATGTGGAACTCTGTGGGAATCGTGCGCAGTTATAATGATGATCAGGATCACGCAATTGATGTGGAGTTTCATGACACTGCGGTCCATCACGCCATGCACCTCACAAACACTCTGGACCACTACATGGCCGATCTATCCCAGGAGGCTGTTCTGCTGGCCTGTGAAGCAACTGATGAACTTGCAAGGTACAAATCTCTATTTTAAATGTTTTGGAAGAAGTTGACCTGCAATTTAAAACCATTTACCTGAACCTTAATCAGTAGGAGTGTAAAAATTTATTGATGTGTTTATCAGAAGTTGTTGATTCTACATAATGAATTTGGAATTATGATTTACTGACTTTATAAGAAATTGTAATATATTGTCATCAGAATATCACATTGGAGCCTCATGTGAGTCCCACCCTAGAGGTGTCTGTGTTTGAAGATGACCTCAAAAATGTGCAATAATACTTTTTTTTTTTTTTTTTTTTTTTTTTTTTTTTTTTTTTTTTCTCTGTACTGCTGAACACTCTGAGCCCATAACAGTGTGTGAATTTTAAATAATATTACTTGGCATTAATTTCTAGGAATTTGGCCAGTTTTTGTTGACTTTTAGGGCACTTTTGTGCATCACAGTAGAGGCCTGCATTACCACGGGAGTCCCATGGGACCCGTTACAATACCTTGCGGCGCGGGACAACAATTAATCGTCTCTTGCGGGAGCGGTCAGTCAGTCGTCGCGGGAGCGGGACAAGACGTCAATGTCAAAAAATCCAGCAAATTAATAAATAGTCTAGAAAATGATTAGAATCATGCAGCTAAACAGTCAGTAAGGAAGTCAAAACACTGGCGGAGCGTCACGTGAACAGACGTTCAGTCTCCCTGCCCACACACACACACAAGCAAACATGCGCGCACTTTCTCTCCCTCTCTCTCTCACACACACACACACACACACAAAGGTGCGTGTGCTTTGAGATGGTGAGAGAGAGACACGGGCTCTCTCTGCACTAATAATTATTAATTAGGCCATAATTTTAAATATTAGATTTGATTGGCCATGTCGATGGTGACATCATCACCCAGAAGCACTTGCGGCTTGTAACGGTGTTAAAAGTTATAAATTGTTCGTATCAGTTATTTTATGCAGTTGTTTTGTGCTGTCTTAGTGTTTTATTAATGTAGTCATCATCCTGTGTTGGTAGATGTGATTAATTTGTTTATGTGAGTAACTTACCATCTGTGAGATGTGCAGTAACACTGATCTCATCAGCAGCTCAGAGTGTATTATATATGTATCTGGTTTCATGTAAAAATGCTCATTGTTAAGGAGAGAAAAGACTGTTCTTTATGATGCTGGATCTGCTCAGTCATTTTTTTCTTTATCAGCACATTAAGTAAGTTTTAAGCTCTGTATAAGTTAATCAGATTGATGTGAGGATCAGGGGCAGTACTAGGGTGGAGCTACGGAGCAATTACTCTAGGTTTTTTCTCAGTATCTCCGGATCTTACATCCAATCCAGCAACATCCGCCCCTCCTTCTGTCTTTCTGAAAGAGACTGCTTGAGCATCCCACACACACTGGAGGACAAACTCAACTCGCGCGAATGCCCCGCCCCCCCGTGAGTACTGCGGGCGGGAGCAGACAGACACGTTTATGTGGCGAGCAGGATAAATATGACGATTTTATGGCGGGAGCGGGACGAAAACATGCGGGAGCGGGCGGGAGCAGGACTAAAAAATCAGTCCCGCGCAGACCTCTACATCACAGGCTAGGAAAAGTATAGGAATAGTCACATGATATCTGTGACATCCCTGGCAGAGTTCACCAATCCAGGAGTGGTCATAATAGTTTGATATGACTGTATTTCATCATCAAAACAATTTGGACACCTCAGCAAAGGTCTGTTTATATGACATGAAGGAATTCAACTTTTCAGCATAAGGGCCATATTATCTCTACAGTGATCTGAGTCAAATGGTGCCTCATCATGGAGAGCTGAGATTGGTCTGAACATGCACATATGGAGTGTATTCAGGCCAAGTGCTTTTAAGCAAATTTTAAGCAAATATCTCAAATTGGAGAAAATGCTTGTAGTCCCTTAAGAGTTGAAGACATTGTAACTGAGGAAAATCATTGAGAGCTCAGACCTTTTAGGTTGGGATGTTTTTTGTGTTTAATTTTTTGCTTAGAGACCAAAGAATGTATGTCATTATTAATCATGTCAATATGATCAAATTGAGAATTCTGGAGATTCTCTAATTGGTTTCCAAAAATTCTAATATAATTAAATTGTTCTGGTACCAGTGTAAGTTCAGGAGCCGATGTCTGTATGTGTAGATGCTGAAACATAAACATTAGGACTTCATGGTTCAGACCATTAATGAGATTAAAATCATAAATCATGAGCACAGTGCATTGTTGCACCCCTGATCATCCTATGTACCTGTTAATGAGGCGTATTTCACTAATAAGTTGCTACGTTGACTAAATGTGTGTACTGGCTCACTATACATCTATAAGTGGTGGATGTAGTGTAGTGGGCAACACTGTTGACCCCCATGTGGCAGACTGAGGTTCATTTAGCCAGATCCTGTCCAACTGGGCTTGTTTTCATCTGTCCTCAATCTTTCAGCTGCTCTTATTTGCAGAGTAAATGTGCCCTGGTGCTCTTTGTACCCGTTCTCTCCTCACAGACCCTCAGTGACCTCCTGTAATCTGTCTATTTGTCTGCAGTAAGCTCCAGTGTCTGCATTTCTCCTCCTGGGACACTAATAAAGAGTGGATGGTGGACCTGCCCAAAGGCGAGGACGTGCGTGCCCTGTGTTTGGGTCACAGCTGGGTGGCAGTGGGCACTAGTGCCATGCTGCTGCGCATATTCTCCATTGGCGGAGTTCAGAGAGAAATCTTCAGCCTTCCAGGACCTGTGGTGTGTCTGGCAGGACACGGAGAGCAGCTCCTCATAGTTTACCACCGAGGTATTCAATAAAGTCTGTAGGACAGTGAGCATCTCTTACACTCTCATTCATTCCATTATTTAGTTGATGTCAGATTCGCTGAATTTAGCCCAGCCGTCCTCAAATCTGACATGTTTTATTTAGGAGCTACAAGGCTAAAGGCAATTTTATACTAAAAGTGGTAATACACTCCTTTATTAATCAGTGTAGTCTTTCACACTGGCCACATGGGTGCAAAAAATATGCTTTGGGTCTCTTTTTGGCATGTGGTATTCTTGCTAAATGTATAATCTAGGCCCATAAACATCAGCAAACAGCTGTATTTTAAACAGTAGGACCAGTGCAATTCATGACCTTGTACAAGTAGACCAATGCCCTGATGTGGAACATCTTGCTACTCCAATTATTGACAAATCGGCTGATTTAATTGGAAATGTCAATTGAGATTAGACACTGAACAAACATGGTTGATGTACGACTAATTGTTGACATGGATAAATACAAAGAACTTTATCAAAAACGGCGTTAAAAAAGAAAGTGCTTGGAGAGCTGTATCTGAAGCTGCCGAAAGTGTTTTTTATTGATTAAATTCCACAATTTCTTTGCCATCTGATAAAGTACACAAACCTGCTTTCATCTCATGGCACGTCATCTGGTGTGAAAATCAGTGCCACAGAATATCTCCAACATACATGTGCTGCACCACTTCTAATGTGAGATTAGCTTAATGTAGCTAACACATCATAGCTACTATATCAACAGTTTCACTTACTGATATAATTTAAGCCTATATTTAGCCTTTTTCCAGTGATCTGAATTAGCATTTGAACTCTTCCATGTTTTTTTGCTATCTATACCCAATACAAAATTAAACGTACATCGTAAAACTTAAAGGGTCTACTTCACACACACACACACACGCGCACACATATTTCATACTTCAAATATCAGATTTATGATAAGTGAAAATCCCAAGTCATAAAAACTTATTGTCCTTGATTGAATAATAATCACTCTTGACCCTCAAAGATCCCCCTAGTGCTGTTTGAGTAGTTTAGTAATCTCAAATACTTTTTTTTTTCACCCTACATAACATACTGTTATTTAATTAAAAAATTACATAAGATATTAATGCAATAGAAAGCTACATTACATTTGGAGCTGTAACTGTAGAAGCAGTTCAGCTTCTCTTGTGTTGCTTTCTGTGAGCTAAAACAAATTAAATGCATGAGGAAATAACATGCACTGTCTTCATTTGTCATTCCTTCATATATGCATTCCTTAGATATGCTTCAACAAGATACAGGAAACTCCAAGACTGGAAAAACTGGCTAAATATGTAGACGGAGTCTGAAATACCTGTAGTGTAACATTTTGCTGTGGTTTGACCTCATTGATAGTTTTAAAACTTCACCGTTGCATTTTTACATCTCATGATGAGTTAATTGAATCAAAAGGAACATTTTAGTTAAGGCTTAAGTTAGTTAAGATTGGTGAAATGACTGGGACATTTCCAGTTTGGTGGTCAAAAAATTGTAAAAATATCTCATGTCAAGTTTTAACTATATGAAAATATGGTCTCCAGGTTTATGTATTTTGTAGATATTATGGTAGCCTGGGTTCAGATCAGACCTACACATCACCTGACAGTCTGACTCAAATCCCCTAACCCCACCCCTGCTTTAAATCCTCGGTGTTTATAATGAGTCACTTAA
Organism: Crenuchus spilurus; assembly: GCA_036984385.1. NCBI lineage: Eukaryota > Metazoa > Chordata > Actinopteri > Characiformes > Crenuchidae > Crenuchus > Crenuchus spilurus. The sequence goes on along the minus strand of BRDA01080085.1, from coordinate 5,733 downwards.
CACTTGCTAGAGTTGTACACTTCAGTATTCTCTAAAACTAGGACAGCATGTAGTGAAAGTGATGAATACATAGCAACTTTCTGGGCTGTTTTTAATTCAGTTAAAAGGGAGGCCATTAAACTCTCTTTACTTTGATGGTGCTGTATGATGATGATGAGGCTATAAACACCTGCAGGGTGTGTGAGATGTAGAAGAGGTTGTACAGTGCAGTGAATGTGTCAGATGTTAATGACAAAAGAAGTGATTGTATTTGGGGGTTAAAGGTCAGAGTGTGAAGGAAGTAGCTGAATCTGCAGGTGTATGGAAGTGTACAGTCATACAGGTCTACCAGCAGTGCCAATAATGCCGGTCTACAGGACATTCTCCTCAGAATTGAGGCTGAAACTGATGGACAGGGACCACCGGCGGGTTTCACAGCTTGTGAATGAAAATCTCTTCACTTCCAGACAAGAATTACTTCTAGAAGTCAACGCAGGTCCTTCACAACCAGTTTGTGAAAGAACTCTCCACAGAGACCTGCAGAGCATCAACATATGAAGCAGAGTGGAGCAAGAGACTTTCAGCCTTGTGTGCTGTCCACCACAATTCTGAGAAGAATGTCCTGTAGACTGTAGACCAATTCCTCTTTTGAAATTAAATAAGGTTTACTTACAGTTCTTCAGAGCATTTTTGAGTTTGACTTTGAAGATAGATTACAACACTGCCATTAAGTGTACAGCCATTCGACACTTCACTCAGATGTAGCCTTAAGTGCTGACCGGTGCTGATTTTTACCTAAAATTAGGTTTAAAAAGTGCAGTATTTCATTTTACTTACAGTATTGCAAGATATCACAATATTGTAACTCCTGTATCATGACGTTTTCTCATTGCCACGTTTAAGCTAATCTGCTGCACTGTTGCACAGTTCTTACCTAAGATGGCACATCAGTATAAATAGTTGATATTAACAAAGTGATGAGTGGTTGGTGACTACTTTTATATACCTCCAGTTAAAATGTGTTCAGTATCAAAAATAAAGCCTGTTTAAATATGATCTTACTCTTAGTCAGCATTAGGAGTTTATTTTTGCCTGTCTTGTGGTCTTAGGTACTGGTTTTGATGGAGATCAGGCTCTGGGGGTTCAGCTACTACAGTTCGGCCGAAGGAAACGGCAGATCATTCATGGAGAACCGCTACCTCTGTCTCGCAAGTCTTACTTGGCCTGGATGGGCTTCACTGCAGAGGGTGAGTCAATCCCATCATTAGCACTCTTTTAGATTGGGTTCAGTTTACAGGGTTCCTGAGGAAATTGTCTTTTACATGTGGTCCTCTGTGATTTTATTCCTGTCTGAATGTGCCATGTCTATCTCTCATCTTCTGAGAATGTTACAGTCTGAATTATCTGCTAAAATGATCATTTTAGTCATCTCTGTATGCAAATCTGTGTTTTTCCAGGCAGATGCTGTCTTGTTTTTATTTCTAGTATTTTGCCAGTTTTTCCCTCCCAATGTAGTAGCAGCCAATAAACAACTCCCATCTGCTAGTGCCTCTCCCCATCATTTTGTAATGTCCCTGACTCTAAGAGGGTGAAGCCGAGCACAAGCCTCCTTCGATGTGTGATGTGGCCACCGCCTCATTTCTAACTACCACTGATGCACCGTCACCAACGCACTCAGAGGAAAGCACAGCATCCCTAGCTGTGATGGACCAATCGGTAGATGCCTGAGCCAGCAGATACTGTAGTGTGAAAGTGATGAAAGAGTGCCATCTATTTATCTAATACGTTAGCAGTTGAGCACCTGAGTGCTGATTGGTTAACGAGCAGCCGCTCTCATTGGCTGAGCAGAGCCAAGCCGCTATTTTATACTCTTAAAACTGGTGTTTAAAGATGTGTAAAGTCATGAGTGCTGCTGATTTATGTAGTTGTGTTTAGTGATGAACAACATTAGTGAGTTTTAAGAAGATTAATGATTTAGAAATGATCATTTTACACTAAACCTCCATAGAAGCTCACTCATTCATCCCAAGCAGGACAACAATTGTCAGTTATTGTCACTTAATATAGAGCTGATAAACGTTTTTTAACTTAAAATTTTAATGGTGTCTAGATGCAGGAGTTTGAACTCTGAGGAGAGCTGTTAAGCAGACATCCCTTGATAAACTGATCCAGTCTCATAGTGCTGTTCTGCCTGATTGCAGGAAAGCAATTGAGTCTTGTTTAATGTTAACATTGTATGTCCATGTTGTCTGCAGGGACTCCGTGTTCAGTGGACTCTGAGGGTGTAGTACGGATGTTAAACCGCTCGATGGGAAACACTTGGACTCCTGTGTGTAACACCAGAGAGAGCTGTAAGAGCAAATCTGACCACTACTGGGTGGTTGGCATTCACGAGAATCCACAGCAGCTCAGGTAAGACAGTGTTGGTGGCTCTCCTCTTCCTTACGTTTTTGGCATCTGTGTGATCTATGACCGTACATTATAGTGTCAGAAGCCATATAATCAGGGTTATTTGAGATTACTGAGCATCTCTGCACCATTCTAGCACCATAACTGTCTGGGTATAGCCCTCCACAGCCTATTCACTTATTTGGTTGCAGCCATGATGTGAAGGTTAGAGCAGTGGGCTTTGGGACTGAAAGGTCACTGGTTTGTTCCTCTTGACCAGAAGGAAACATCTGAATTGAACTTGAGCAAGACACTTAACCATCAACTCTTGATCAGGGTTTGTTTGTTCTGTTTTTTTAGCACAGGTGAGCTAAAGGTGGAGGGTCAGATTCTTATGTTATATATGGATAAGAGCCATGTCTAGAGATTTCTAATCTTTATTACGTCACCCATACACATCCTGTTGGATCACATGAACTTCAGACAACAGAGCATTTTGAAATGAATCAGTGGAAGCCATATTGCCCCCTACACTTCATGTAGTGCTTTACATAATGAGTTTATTGTTGTAAAGATCTTAAGTAAGTTATGACCCCCCCAACCACCAAGGAGTCCTGTTATACAAAATGAATGGACAAGTATATTAATTGGTATAATGGGACATCCCCGAAGGCTGTTGTCCTGCAAATCACATTGACAACAAGTTGAATGTAAATGTAAAAAAATAAAAATTGGTCATGTTTTGTGTATTTAAAAGAAGCTGCGTCATTAAAGGTTGGATACTTTAATCATGGGTGAGGATAACGTTGGATAGGATAGCTTGATTGGTAACATTGGTTACTGTTCAGAGGTTCCTGAGCAAGCAGTTAAACATTTTTTTTATTATTGAACCTACTTCTTAGGTGACCTGTGATACAGAATTACACTATTGTAAGTCGCTTTGGATAAAAGCGTCTGCTAAATGCAATGTAATGTAATGTAATGTAGACACCCATCAACCAATCAGAGAAGAGTATTGTCACTGGGATATAGTGTTTAAATAAACATGTACATTTTTTCAGAATCACTGACACAGCCACTAGTTGCACCATTATGTTTGGTTTTGTAGGGTTGCTGGAATGATCTTGTTGGTTATTATGGATGTTTTGCTAGTAGAACTAATTACATACATTCTGAGTGGTTCTGCAGCAGTAATATGGAGTGTTCTTCATTTGCAGGTGTATTCCCTGTAAAGGTTCTCGCTTCCCTCCAACTCTGCCGCGTCCAGCGGTGTCCATCCTGCCCTTCAAACTGCCCCTCTGTCACACCAGCACAGAGAAAGGACAAATGGAGGTGAGGCTGCAGTTAAAACACTTTTATCTGTAAATATATGCTTATGCAAACTCAACAGTTTACCCACAATTTTCCATGACAAAACATACTTTTATTTATTATTTTACTATTTATTATTAGTATTAGTATTTTCTTTTATTTATTTATTAGTTTATACTTAGTCTTCTCTGATTCAGTGTTAATTTCGTTAACGATAATTATGACGAAAAATATTCGTTGACTATCATTTTTTCATGACGAAAACGAGACGAAAACTAAATAAAAACTAATATTTTAAAACGAAAACTATGACTAAAAGTATTTGACTTTTCGTCGATGATTAAAAACGAAACGAAAATGTCACAGAAGGACAAAATGTTTTTGTCAGGTAGTCCACTTTTTAAAATAAATCTGCCGCACGTCTGACTTTCTCAAAGCACGTTGAGGCTCCCCTGTCACAGTCACACTGGTGAAGTTTAACAACACAATGTGCTAACGTCACTCCCGCAGCTTTGACGGAAAAGAAGAAGCAATTTATGGAGTAATTTAACTTTTGCTGCCACACAAAACAAAACAGAGTGCAAAGTTTGTGGATTTAAAATAACTGGAAAAAACACGATGAACCTTAAGAGGTCCTCAGTTCTCACCACCATGAGCTTTACAAAAAGGTAAGCTAACGTAACGTAGCTAGCTAGCTAGATGTTAACTAGTTCGCAAACGGTGATGAATATGTATATCTGATATGTTTCATTTTTATATTTTTCAGTGTATAAAGGGGAAATGTGCAATCCGTTATCATTATTTTAGGTGTTTAGATTAAATAGATCACAAACACATCTAACTGGAGCCATACGACACACATACAGCCTCCGTTTCATTTTAAATACAGTCCTATAACGAAACAAAGAGGAAAGGCACGTAAGCCGTGGTAGTCCACATTAAGTGCATGTCAATGTTAACCAACAGGAACCAGTAAAAGAAAGGAAAGCACACTGGAGAAACCCAACTCTTTCCCTCTTAATCTATCCTTTATCGTTTGTGACAGACGAGTACCACCACTCTTGACTCCTGGAGAATTCCAAGTAGCACAAAAAAGGTCAATAAAATTTAGGTGTTTGAAACGTGAGACAAAACAAAACACACCGTCGTTTTCAATTTAA
>BRDA01080075.1:0-16454 GCA_036984385.1 Crenuchus spilurus | reverse complement strand
GGTCACCAAACATTTTGCTGGAGATCTACCTTTATGAACAGTTCACCTCCAACCCAAATCTATCACACCTTATGCAAGAAGTTCTGAAGGCAATGTTTAGAGTGATCAGGAGAAGTCGTCTACAGTTGAACCTACAGGTCAGGGCCAGTGAGTGGACATGCAAATTTGGAGTTTCTAATAAACTGGCCAGGATATACATGGACAGGGTTTCTAATAAAGTAGCAGTGAGTGAACATACAAAGACAAGGTTTCTAATAAAGTGGCAGTGAGTGGACATGTAAGTACAGAGTTTCTACTAATAAAGTGACATTGAGTGGACATGTAAGTACAGAGTTTCTAATAAAGTGGCAGTGAGTGGACATTCAAGGACAGAATTTCTAATAAAGTGGCATTGAGTGGACATGCAAGGACAGAGTTTCTAATAAAGTGGCAGTGAGTGGACATGCAAGGACAGAGTTTCTATTAAAGTGGCAGTGAGTGGACATACAAGGACAGAGTTTCTAATACAGTGGCAGTGAGTGGACATGCAAGGACAGAGTTTCTAATAAAGTGGCATTGAGTGGACATGCAAGGACAGAGTTTCTAATAAAGTGGCAGTGAGTGGACATGCACGGACAGAGTTTCTAATAAAGTGGCAGTGAGTGGACATGCAAGGACAGTTTCTAATAAAGTGAAATTGAGTGGACATGTAAGTACAGAGTTTCTAATAAAGTAGCAGTGAGTGGACATGCAAGGACAGTTTCTAATAAAGTGATATTGAGTGGACATGTAAGTACAGAGTTTCTAATAAAGTGCCAGTGAGTGGACATACAAGGACAGAGTTTCTAATAAAGTGGCAGTGAGTGGACATACAAGGACAGAGTTTCTAATAAAGTGACATTGAGTGGACATGCAAGGACAGAGTTTCTAATAAAGTAGCAGTGAGTGGACATGCAAGGACAGTTTCTAATAAAGTGGCAGTGAGTGGACATACAAGGACAGAGTTTCTAATAAAGTGGCAGTGAGTGGAAATACAAGGACAGAGTTTCTAATAAAGTAGCAGTGAGTGGACATTCAAGGACAGAGTTTCTAATAAAGTGGCATTGAGTGGACATGCAAGGACAGTTTCTAATAAAGTGGCAGTGAGTGGACATACAAGGACAGAGTTTCTAATAAAGTGACATTGAGTGGACATACAAGGACAGAGTTTCTAATAAAGTGGCATTGAGTGGACATACAAGGACAGGGTTTCTAATAATGTGTCCACTTACTGGCCACTTTATTGGAAACACTGACTTTGTACCACCAGTCAGTTGGGGTGTTTCAGCAGTGACTGTTTGCTGCTTGACTGTGTTTGTGTGCAGTCTGTGGTCTGTTCGCATAATGTGCTGTAGTTTTGTCCTGAGCTTGTTCTCACTCTGCAGGAGAATGTGGTGAGGCTTGTGACTTTGTGGCCAGTGTGAAGGTCATGGTGGATGTGCACGCCTGCTCCCGTGAGGCTGTTATCGAGCCTGACGCACGCCCTCGTCTTTTCTGCTCGTTTGATCAGCCCATCCAATCAAGGGCATAGAGAGGAGACTAATTAAAAGCACAGCTCAGATACAGGGCAGCACTGATCGATGTCTGAGTGCTCATCGTCAGCAGGGGTAGAGAGGGAGAGAGAGATACACACAGAGGGAGAGAGAGAGATTAGTGCAATGTGATGATTGCCTTTCCTGAGTTTGATGCCAGGTCAAAAGCCATGTTCATTCTGTCGGTCAGTGTGGAAATGACTGTACATATTTATGCAGACGTTTGATCAACCCTGGGTGAACTCCATGTTTTATTGATTAAGAAAGAATAAGACTTTTGCACATTTTAATGCACATTTGTATTTACAAAATTTAGCATTTTGTTAAATCAGAGATGAAATAACTTGGTGTCTATTGACCTCTAGTGTTTTTGTTACTCCTCAACTCTTTCTTGGCTGTCTAGCCTAATTTTGGCATAATACATCTTGGGTGGGAATAACGTAAATATAATCACTGACCATTTCTTTAAACATGAAAATTGTATGCAAAACAGAGGAAAAATACACAGTCATATCAGAATATTATGACCATCTACGCAGTAGTGGGAATAACCACCCTTGTACCACTCGTTAGAGCTGTCGTTCTCCTCTGGCATTAAAGTCCTGGCATCCATGGTCTGTTGCTATTGAACCCTCAAGTGGTTGCTAAGGTGTTGCTAGATGCTTGTTATGGTATCCCAAGTAGTAACTAGGTGGTTGATTTGGTATCCAATGTGGTTTCTAAACTAGCCATAGGTGGTTACTGTAGAATTTGGTTGGATGCTAGTGTGTTGCTAGGTGATTACTAAATATCAGACATGGTGAATTGAATGTTAGTATTGCTTTTTTTATAAAAGTTCAAAATACATGATGGTTCATATCACCCAGGCCTGGGTGGATACAATAGCTCAAACAACCACTCATGAGAAACAAGCAAATCAACACAAATACCTTTCATCATAAAGTGCCCTGGTAATACTATGAAAAGTATCATGGTAAATCTTTTTGATCACAACCATGGTGGTTGTACCATGGCACTATATATATATATATATATATATATATATATATATATATTAATACTACAGTAATACAACTAATTTTAGCATGTAAATATTAGTTTTATCTAATATAATGGAGTATAGTAATATACTAGTTTACCACTAGTTTTAGTATGGTAATATAAATGTTACCATGGTAATAGGACTTGTTTTACTGTTCTAGTTGTATTTCTGTACCATGATGGTTTTACCTTAGCCATACCATCAAGTAACTATAAATGGTGTAGAAAATAAGTAATAATACCATCTTTTAATTTAATTAAACTTTCTTTTATTTAATTTTTTGCCAATGTGTTTGCACACAATGGGATTTCACCTCCGTATTTAACCTTTTGTGCAGTGAAACACACAAACACTTGTGACACTAGGCTGTGAAAATGTGCCTGAAGCGGTGGGCAGCTGTATCCAAGGTGCCCAGGGAGCAGTTGGGGTTAGTTGCCTTGCTCAATGGCACTTCAGTCATGACCTGCTAGATCCCTAACCACCAGGCCATGCCTGCCCTCAGCCATCTTTGAATGTACCATGGTAATGCCATCAGATACCATCATACAACCATGGAACTATTACAGTATATATATGTAATGGCTTTTTTCATCAGACTGTGCTTCACACCATCACACTAGTGCCTAAAAGCGTCTCGTTGTTGTCATGAAGTTTTCAGGATGCCGTGATGTGGAACAGATGTTCCAGAAGGAAATAGCTAATGTGCACACTAGCAGTAGCAAAAAGCTACGATTAATACTGCATTCAGTGCACTCTGGAGGCATCTCTCTCTCTCTCTCTCTTTGTTAAAAACAGTCTACAGTGGAACACACTTCCTGACAGGTGTGGCAGACCTCTCAGAAGCTGTGGATGCTCGCTGTACACTCTGAATGTTAACACGGGTAACCTCTGGTAGCTATGACGCTGCAATTACCGCTACTTTTTTTTTCAAATTAGGAGGGGGATGAAACAGCAGAGAGAGAGAGAGAGAGAGGGAGAGAGAGAGAGAGAGGACAAAATTACAATATTAATATTACAATAACAATATTAGGGCTCCATTCATTGTTGCTTCCTAAATCAAGGCTATTGAAAACTTTATCCTGCTTTTGTTGGAGTTACATCTCTATTGTCCAGGGAAGCTTTTCTACCTTATTTAGGGCATTGCAATTAGGATTTGACTGCATTCAGCCATAAGAGCTGTTAGAAAGATCACCACCACCTCATTCCCAACTCCAACAACTCATCCCAAAAGTATTAGATGCAGCAGAGAAGGGGAACTTTATATCCTCTAGCCCACACCTCACATGTATTCATGTTTATCTGCACCAGAGAGTCCTATTCTGTTGCCAGTACTACACTAGTTTTGACTCAGCCTGCTTCTCCTTTGGACTCAGTTTTGACTCTGTCTCGATCTTTTTTGGACTTTGGACTCATTTGGATTAAGTCTAGACTCAGCCTGGCTCTTTATTGTATCCACCTGTGGCAATGGGACTAAATGAAACTTATTTCAATGATTAGGGGGTGTGTCCTAATACTTCTCTCTCTCTCTCTCTCTCTCTCTCTCTCTCTCTCTCTCTCATATATATATATATATATATATATAAAATTTATCAAACTCTGATGACAGGTGTAGCCATTGGCACACAAACCGCTGAATGCTACCAAACTATTGAAGCATCTGCTAGAATTGGTTTGTGCTTCATGTTAATGTAAATGAGGTAGTGGAAGGATGGCGCTAGAGTTCATACACTGAAACTGATTCATCAAAATCAAATCTTATCTTGTTTCATTTCATGAATTGGATGGAGAGTAGACATCAGACACAATCAAATCTGTTTTTATGCAGAAGTGATGAACAATGGCCAATGTGTTTTAACATGTGCCTTGATCTATCCATCTGCTAAAGTGTGTTTTTCATGCATAGTCCACCCAAAAGTAGCTGAATTTGGCAGAAAACATCTAGCCTGGCAACACAGTTCAGAAGCCTGTTGATGATTGTTTGGCAGTAGTGTGACAAATTAGATACTCTTATTCCAGTGATGTTTGCTGAACAAAGTTGCTCATTTTGACCACAATCTGACCAGTCTGACCACTAGAACCAGGTATTATGTGAAGTGTAGACCTTGAACAAATAGCAGGTGTTATTTCACATCTTTAGACTACTTCAATGGATCAATGCTTAATAACTTAGAGCTTTAATTGCCTTATGAAAAAGATGAATATAAAAAGAAACATTTATTTTTACATCCATGTTTATATTTGAGCAGTTCTGCCATTTACAGTTTGCCATCTTACATGTCTGTCCTACTGAGGCACCAACGCCTGCTTTGCAAATGTAAATGTATTGGAATAGCTAATAATTCCTTTTTTCTAAAAAAAAAAAAGTTTAGCTTATTATTATTATTATTATTATTATTATTATTAATATTATGAGATGCAGCAAGGTGGCTTGGTGGTAAACATGTTCACCTCTCACTGCTGTGGTTTCAGGTTCTCCCCTTCTGAGTGGAGTTACCCTGTTCACCCTGTGTGTGCCGGGGTTTCCTCCTACAGCCCAAAACATGGAGGTCAGGTGAATTGGTTACTGTAAATTGCCCTGGTGTGAGTGTGTCTGCCCAGCAATGGATTGGCACCCTGTCCTAGGTTTGGCTAAAATACATGCCCTGCCAGGCACCCGATGGGTAGGAGAACTCACCCTGACTCTGACTAGATTTAAGCATTTAAGTAGATGGAGAATTATTATAATTTTTATTGCATTTAATTATTATTTCTATTATTATTATATTATTAATATAATTTTTGTTGGCATATGATTACAATATGAGTAGATATTAATAGGCTAAATAATGCATAAATGTACAAATCTGATCATGTGATTTGGTCATAGCTCTAATATTTTGGCATAATATTACAAAATGTGTTTCTTTTTGTGAAAGTCAGAACACATCTAGAGACATTGTAGTTCAGTTGACACTGGCTCACATTGACGTGGATCTACTACTGTGGTACCAACAAGTTACGTTATTTTTGGGAAACAGTCAGTCTTCAGATGTTAGTTTAACCCTGATTGGTAGCATGCTAATTAAATACTAGCCTTTGTCCTTAACAGGAAATCAGAAAGCAAGGAGAAGCTAATATTACTTAGCCGCTAGCAGCCTAGCGACAGCTCCATGACGCACTTCCTGCTGGTTTCTTATGACGTTTAATTACAGTGAACTTCAGGAGGCTTCGCAGGCCTGGAGCAATGAGGTCGTAAATCAGCAAACAAATAACCACCGCTCGCCCGCAACGGACCAAAACAAGACGAGAAAGCAGCGAGCCAGCGGCGCTAACGCTAACAGATGACTGTTATTCCCCCATAATGCCTCACTCCTTCCACCCATGAAATATGGAGCTCTTTGGGAAATTTTGTTCACTCATAACTCCCATCCAGCGAAATCCCCCTGAAAAGAAGTCCCCCACAAACCCTGGAGAGACAGAGCGAGAGAGATTCAATCTGCATTCAGTGAGTTTGGGTGATGGAGGAGCTAATAACACAGGAGGACGTAATGAGAGAGAGACAAGCAGTCAAGCTCTCTCTCTCTCTCAGTTCTGTAGGCTTTATTGGTATGACTGCTCTCTGTGCAATATCGTCAAACCAATTACAGGACAATAGTGCTCATAAAGGCAATGCAATAATACCAGAAGTAATAATAAAATATTTATAACAACAATATCTTAATATTATGGACTCACTCTGCATCTCACTGGCTGTGTGTGAGCTGAAATTTGGCTAATCGGTACAGAGCATACACTCATTTAATTGCATCTTAAACCCCAAACTGTTCACGACTTAAAAGATTTAAGGGTCGTCGGTTTTAATTACCAAACATTTTTTAATAGAACCAGTAATGATTGTGAAAAATATTAGCACACAGTAAGAAACTCATTTATTAAATTTTAAACTTAATATATTTTTAAAAGCATAAAACTGTAATATGATAATCTACTTTACTTACCTTTATAATAATAATAACAAGCTTCTGAGCCTTGCTGCCAGTCTGAGGAGCCACATATCTACAATGCTGATCGACACAGCAACTGGCCCAAGAAGCCTCGTACACAGTAAATCTGCCAGTGTTAAATCAACACTATTAGAGTTAAATTAACACTGAGAGTGTCAAAATGTAACACTCTCAGTGTTAATTTAACTCTAGTAGTGTTGATTTAACACTGGCAGATTTACTCTGTAGTCAGAATGTAGTTTAGTGTAATGAAAGTGAAGTGAAAGTGACACAGTGAGGCTCCGAGTGGCTCAGCAGGCTAAGATGCTGACACTATGACCAGAGGATCACGAGTTTGAATCACGGTCATGCTGTTTGCCATCAACAGCTGAGGCCCAAGTGAGCAAAAATTGGCAGTGCTCTCTCTGGGCGGGTAGATGGCAGTCTCTCTCCTTATCACTCACATATTGCAATGTCTGCTGGCTCAGGCGTCTACTGATTGGTCCATTCAGAGCTGGGAATCCTGCGCTTTCTTCCGAACACGTTGGCTCCCCAGTGACGGTGTATCAGCAGTAGCTGGAAAAGAAGCGGTGGCTGCATCACACACAGCAGAGGAGGCTTGTGCTTGTCTTCACCCTCCTAGAGTCAGGGACATTGCAAAGTGATGGGGAGAGCCCCCTAGTGGATGTGATGGGTTAATTAGCTACTACTACTACATTGGGAAGGGGGAAAAAATGGCAAAAATAAAAAAAAAGAAAAAGAAAGAAAGAAAGTGACACTCTGACCAAAGTGCTTGCATACAGAGGAATTTGACCTCCCCATTTAACCCATCCATGCAGTGAAACACACATTAGTGAACACACATTATAGGACGCATTGAGCACACTTGCCCAAACTGGGAAGCAGTTGAGGTGCCTCAAGAGCACTTCAGTCGAGTCTTCTTGGTCCAGTGCATTAATCCAGTGATCTTCCGGTCACAAGGCTGGTTCCTTAACTATAGATGGGCAGCTAATGCAGAATCAGAGAGGCAACTGGCCCAGTTCAGTTCAGTCTTTATTACAAAGTATTATCTCTAAGACATATAAAACATTAAAAACATCCATTGAAACATCACAAGACAAAAAGAGTATAAATAAATAAATAAATAAGCAAACAGATGGTAAACATTCATTTAACCCTCTTGTTCAACAGCATGATTGCGCTGGGAATAAAAGAGTTCCAAAATCTATTGCATCGTATCTTTGGAAGTCTTTAGTGAGAGCCTGAAGGAAGAAGTGTAAACTTTGCATTCAGAGGATGATCTTCTGATACAATAATGACTTCAGCTCTGTTTAAGATGTGCTTCTGTAGCCTCTGGCCCAAGAAGCCTCATAAGCACAGTGTGACCAAAAGCATCAACACAGTATCAGAGAGGCAACTGGCCTGAGATGCACACATTTACCAGCCCAAGAACGCTCAAAGGCACAATTGAGCTGATTCTTTAACTATGCCCCATGATGCATAGCAGTCACAGAGGTGACTGACCCGAGAAACCTCATCGATGTGACACAGATGCACAGGCTCATAGGCACAGTGCAGATAAACACAGGTGAGTGGCCCGAGGAAGCTTTGTAAACATGATATAGATGCACACAAGTAATGGGTGCAAGAAGCCTTGTAGACACAGTGCTGAAGAACACAGGTCACTGGCCCAAGCAGCCTCATAGGCAAGATGTAGATTCACATAGGTGACCACCCCAAGATGCCTTGTAGGCACATTACAGATGCACACAGGTTATTGGCCCAAAAAGCTTCATAGGCATGATAGAAATTCACACAGGTTATTGACCCAAGAAGTCTTGTGAGCATGATACATGTACACAGGTCACCAGCCTGAGAGCCTTTTGTGCTGAATTGCAGAGGCAATTGGCCTGAGAAGCATAATATATACCACACAAAAGCACACAGGACACCAACCCAGGGAAGACTCTAGCTGCAGTATAGAGTCAATCAGGTCCAGTGGTATGAAAAAGTTTGGGCACCCCTATTAATTTTTATGATTTTTTAAATATAAATCATTGGTTGTTCGGATCAGCAATTTCAGTGAAATATATCATATATAAATATAGCTGACCCAAGAAACTTCATTACCATGATGCAGGATCACATGGATGGCTGAGCCAAGAAAGCTGAGATCATACAGTAACATAAGTGGTATGTCTCACTAAGAGTTTACTTACAAATTGATTTAATCTTTATAATTTTCAGAAAAAACATAATTGTTCAAAAATCTTTCATTATTCAGATTTGCTGCTCAGAGGCTAATCTTGCTAATAGCAATTTGGTCTAATTTAATTGTGCACATAGATGAGTAATTGCTAGTTTTAAATGTATTGCATATCCAATAAAAAAAAATAAAAATAGGTTTTATAAGACCACGTGTAATGTGCATGAGTTGAAGAGGAGTCAGGACACAGAGTTGGGATCCAAATGATAGGCTTATTGTTATAAACAAACACAAACGGTGGCTACCTAAACAAAACAAAGACAAAGGCTGTGGCTACACTGACAAAACATACAACAGTGAGGAACCACCATACATGCACATTCAGGAAGGCTTAATAACATTCACTAATGTAATAACATTCAATAACTGAAAAAGGACTCTAGACATGAGGAAGCTTAAATACTGAACGTAATCAAAGGGGAAAGGAACAAGTAGGGCTGTGGGATTAGACAAGACACATTCTGAACATCAACCAGACAGGACGATGTGATGAGGACAGGGACATAGAGACATGACGTAAATGTAAACAGAAATCACATGGTGAAAAGACATGTGAAAAGATGGGGAAGGAAAACACAAACATGAGGACCGCAGCAGGGACAGCTGGAATTCTGGTCATCTTTTACTGACAGTTTATTCAGTTTGTGGTCATAATTTAGTTTGTTTTAATCTGTCGTCATACACCTAAATTTAGAATATAATTTAGAATAAGTTCATTTTATTTAATAATTTCATTCAAAAAGGTAAATTCTCATATTTTAGATAAATAGAGATGCCCATTTCATGCCCACAGTGCCAAAACTACTAGTGACCACTGTGCTTGATGGTCAACCAGCTCTCAAGACCTGAAGCTCACAAAGAATCTATGAGACATTGTCAAGAGCACAATGAGGAACACTAGACCCAGCAGTACAGACGAGCTGAACGCCACTATAAAGTAACCTGCGCAGTGCCACAAGCTGATTACCTCAATGCCACAACACACTGATGCAGTAATCTCTGGTAAAGGAGCCCCAACCAAGTATTGAGTGTATAAATGAATGTGTTTTGGTCAGAAATTGAAAACTGGAATATTCTAATAACGGGAAATTTTGGATTTCAGATTTTCATGAGCTGTAAGCCAAAAACTGTTCCACATTTTTAAAAAGGCTTGAATTGATGACCTAAAATATGTTACCGTTTACCTTTTTGAATTCAATTATGAACACAAATAAAGTTTGGTTATATATCAAAGAATCTTTATTCTGATGTTTTTCATCATTCAAACAGTGCTTTACAAATAAACATTTTGGGAGGCTCAAAAATATTTCCAGTGAGTTCAACCATCCTTAACTCTGCTTGAGGAAAGAACCAGCCTTCTGCACAAGTTCCGTTATTCCATAACATGTCTCGCTGAATGCATTTAGAGATGAAATGACTTCTTTTTCAGGAAGTTATGAAGGGTGTGTAGAGTCCTGTGATGTTCTGTCTGAGAACCATGAAGAAAGTTGGCCGGCATTTTTCTCCGTAACCTTGCCTGCCTCTGCGATTGCGTGGGAAGGAGAGGCCATCTCTGGTGTGCCAGGTGTGAGAGTGTATTTAATTGAGCGCTCTGTGTACGGACTTGGTGCCCGGTGACCCTGGTGGACCCCCGCCTTCCCTCTGGGCGTGCAGAATTGATGGCACCCCTCCCCTCCGCTGGAAGACATGCCTTCACTGTCACTCTCTTACTGATTGCTTCTCTTGGGGTCAAGGCACGGGTCAGGCTCACTACTTACTCTTCGTACCGTCTCTATACCTATTTCCCTCCTTCCATCGCTCTTTCGTTCCCTCCCTCTCTTGCTATTTTTTGTCTGTTTGACTCTATCTGTATTTCATTTTCCTGTGATGCCTTACTCTTTCTCACCCTCCCTCCCTCTCCAGCCTCAGGCTAGGTTATTTGATTTGTCTGATGTCGCTCTAGATGAACACATTACCATGGCCTCGCTTAAGCTGCCCGTGAACCACCGATGACTCTGTTTTCCCGGTAGGCGCATAATTGACAGCTATTTCAGAGAAGGCACTCAAGGCCGCAACAATTAGCTTTTTATTAGCCGGACGGCGGAATAGTAATTAGCGAGGCTTGTTTAAACGTTTAGGCTGGGGAGCTTCCCCAGGGCAAGTGGGTGAACAAGGGGGCCATGAGGAAAAGCTCATTCAAATGCTCAAGAGTTGCTTTTTATCCATTCACAAAGTGAATGACTTCACTCTGCTCTAAAATTTGACCTTTTCAGCTGTTTAAAACAGTGTTTATTGAACTTCTAGGAAGAAACTTTGCCGGAGTGATCAAACCTTGTACCTGGTTCATGACATCAGTACATACAAAGTGACTTTGATCATTGTTTGTCAACTTCTGTCCAAAGTGAATTCTCTAAACTCTATAGTTTTATATAATGTTATAGTGTTAGTTTGATGTTGATAGACCAAGTAAAAACAGAGATAGGATCATTTAAATTTTATATAAAAATCATATTTACATGTAAAAATAGTGAGGCAGGATGGGCGAGGAAGCCACATAATGCCAACACTGCCCCCAAGTGGACGAAAAAGTAACCGCACACTTGCTTTTTGTTGTAAGTAGTTGTATATAACTTCATTTGATTTCCATTTTATCATCATATGTTCACATTTACAACATGTGTTAACGTGTTAACTTTTTATTTTACAAATCTAATTTATTTTTTCTCTATTTTGTTGCTTCATATGTTGATACAGTATGTAAAAGTGTAAAATTGTACAGTAAAATAATTATCAGGTAGCAAATAACCAAAATCCATAGTATTCAAACTATACACAATAGCAATGTCAACATTTCTGCATAAATATACTACTGAGATAAACAAAATCATTCACAATAGTGGTGATAGGATTCAGGGGTCACAATGTCTACAAATGAAATAGAACCATTTCATTTCAATCAATCAGTCAACCTTTATCTCAGGAATACATTAAGACTGACCCTCCTTTACAATTCAAGTGTTTACTATTCAGAACCACAAGTGAGTGTTAACATGTCTTCACAAGTTTCCATATGTACTGTTAGTAATAGTAACATAGTGCATTTCTCAGACATGAGGAAACTATAGTTTTATCACTGGTTCCCCAGTGAAAGGTTATAAGCTCCCTAACTTTAAAACTCAAACCTCATCCAGATCTTAATCAAGGTCTCACAGACTTCCTGCTGTAATATTGATTAGTGATAAAAACCCCTTTGCCCCTAGTAGAGGGCACAACAAAGAACAAGAAATGTGGCATTGGTGTTGACTGTTTATGCCATCTGTAATGACTATTTTGAGCAGAATTTGAGGATGCCATTCATCTTTGCTTTCCTCCATGATCAGAGCTGATGCATCATCAGCGCTGACATCCATAGCAGTATAGAGAACAGATGTGTGAGTGTTGAGATGTAAGGTGATTCATTACCAGTCACTTTTCAACAAAGTTAAAAGGAAGAGACATGTCATTCTGCCATCTGTACCTACATGGTACCTGCAGCAGGGACATCACTGAGTTCTATATAAGGGGGCTGTAGTCCCTCCAAAATGCTCTTCAGCTCCACCCAAAATAAGCAAGTGAAACTGAAACTGACTTTTGTTTGCTGAACCAAACTGGACACCCAAAACTGCACTTAACATTTGTTCACTGTGGACACCCCTATCCCAGTCTTTTCTTCAGTAACTGGCATGAATCCTCCACCTCGGACTGTTTGTTCACCATGGCCAGTCCTCTACCCCAGACTTAGTTTGTTAACTGTAGACAATCTTTGAACATAGACTGATGTTTGTTAATTGTGGACAATCCACTAGTGATATTTGCATGGTAAACATGTTAATGTGTTACATGTTAATTACAAAATAGCACGAGATGTCAACATTTCTCAATTATACAAGTAAAATAAATAATTATCTTCTGTGATCAGAGCTGATGCATCATCAGGGCTGACATTCATAGCAGTATAGAAAACAGATGCTTGAGCGTAAAGATGATTCATTACAAGTCACTTTTCAACAAGTTAAAAGGAAGAGACGTCAATCTGCCATCTGTACCTACACAGTACCTGCAACTGATGTTTGTTAACCATGGACAAAACCTCTAAACTCAACTGATGTTTGTTAACCATGGACAAAACCTCTAAACTCAACTGGTGTTTGTTAAACATGGACAATCCTCTACACTCAACTAATGTTTGTTAACCATAGACAATCCTCTACACTAAACTGATGTTTGTTAACCATTGACAATTCTCTACACTCAAATGATGTTCAGTAACCATAGACAATCCTCTACCCTCAACTGATGTTTGTTAACCATTGACATTCCTCTGCACTTAACTGAAGTTTGTTAATCATTGACAATCCTCTACACTCAACTGGTGTTTGTTAAATATGGACAATCCTCTACACTCAACTGACGTTTGTTAACCATTGACAATTCTCTACACTCAAATGATGTTCAGTAACCATAGACAATCCTCTACCCTCAACTGATGTTTGTTAACAATTGACATTCCTCTACACTTAACTGATGTTTGTTAACCATGGACAAAACCTCTAAACTCAACTGGTGTTTGTTAAATATGGACAATCCTCTACACTCAACTAATGTTTGTTAACCATAGACAATCCTCTACACTCAACTGATTTTTGTTAACCATGGACAATCCTCTACACTCAGCTGATGTTTGTTAACAATTGACATTCCTCTACACTTAATTGATGTTTGTTACATGGACAATCCTCTAAACTCAGCTGGTGTTTGTTAACCATGGACAATCCTGTACACTCAACTAATGTTTGTTAACCATTGACAATTCTCTACACTCAAATGATGTTCAGTAATCATGGACAATCCTTTACACTAAACTGATGTTTGTTAACCATGGACAATCCTCTACACTAAACTGATGTTTGTTAACCATTGACAATTCTCTACACTCAAATGATGTTCAGTACCCATGGACAATCCTCTACACTTAACTTATATTTGTTAATCATGGACAATCCTCTACACTTATATTTGTTAACCATGCACAATCTACTACACTTAACTGACATTTGTTAACCATGGACAATTTTTCTACACTGAAAAGATGTTTGTTAATCATGGACAATCCTCCGCCCAGCTCTGACATTCTTTAACCATGGACAGTCCTTCAACCCAGACTGATATTTGTTTACCTCTGACAATTCTGCACACCAGACTGACATTCATTCATCATGGACAGTCCTACACTCCAGTCTTATGTTTGTTAACTGGTGTCAATCCTCCACCTCAGACTGACGTTTGTGGCCAGTCATTTGGCTCAAACGTAATTGTATAACCATGGACAATTCTCCCCCATGGATTGTAGTTCATTCATTGTGGACAATTCCACAACCTCAGACCGATGTATGTTAACTGCTGTGAATCCTCCATCCCAGACTGACATTCATTCACTGAGTCATGGTTAGCTGTGGACAATTCTCTGCCTTAGACTTTTTCAATTCAAGTCAAATTTATTTATATAGTGCTTTTTACAACTGATATTACCACAAAGCAACTTTAGAGGGCTCAAGTAATAACATAAAAACACAGAGCTAAAGTTAGTTCTTTAACTGTGGACAATCCTCTATCCCCTACTAATGTTCATTCTCCATGGACAATTCTCCATCTTAGACCGACATTCTTTAATCATCAACAATCCTCCACCTGGAAATTATGTTCATTAACCAAGGACAATCCTCCACCATTACTATGAATGACTGTCAGTCAGGGATGGAGGACTGTCTATGGTTAATGTTCATTAACCATAGACAGTCCTCCATCCCTGACTGACAGTCATTCATAGTAAACACTACACTGTATCCAGCTATGCTTCTGTTTTGCAGCATCCTTAGAAACCTCCAAACGCTCCTGGGAATCTGCTTGGCACGAGTCTTGTCTCTATGGTACAGCATCCAATTTGAAGCTCACTTTTTGTTTTTCATGACATATAAATGACTATTATTATATGGCTGTTTCAGTGCTGGTTGGATTCGTCCTGTATGGAAGCATATTTTATCTTGTTTCTAGACATATTGTTATATGTGTGCAGTTTGGTTAAAAATGAAGGTCAAGAAGAATGAACGAAAGGTCAAGTGGTTTGGCTCAGGCTGATTTTGTAGTCATATACAGCAGAGACTGAACTTCACAGGGTTATTATGCTTGTGTGGAGTGGAGGGCAGGGGGCTCTGAAGGGTTTTACAAATATTTCTCAGAGGCCTTTTTGTCAGACCGGGCTTCAACTCCTGTTCCAATTTCATGCATGTTAGAGACGTACATTTCTCCCCTCCCAACACTCTTTATTTCTATTTCGAGGAGATGGTAAAAGCAAGGGAGAGAGGGAGGGGAGTGAAAACAAGCGACAAAGAGAGAGTGGCGGTAGTGCTGCCTGGAAGAAAGAACGATGCCAAATGAAGTGTAAAAAAAAAAGGTGTAGGGAAAAAAAGAAGGCAAACCGTGTGATAAGGTTGCAACACAATGCCATTATCATCAATTTTCTCTTACCTCATATGTACTTGGTCACCCAAAACACATTTGGAGTTCAATTTTTGCTTCATTATTCTAGAACTGGAGCTGAGGAGCTGAAATGTCAATTGTCATTTGAACGTTTCTGTAAAAATACATCATCAAAACTCTGAAGCCACTCAAATGTTACTGAAGGTGTGATTGGTTTAGGACACAGTCAGACTTACTGTGAACTACAGTGAGGAAAATAAGTATTTGAACACCTTGCGAATTTGCAAGTTCTCTCACTTAGAAATCATGGAGGGGTCTGAAATTTTCATCTTAGGTGCATGTCCACTGTGAGAGACATAATCTAAAAGAAAAAATCCAGAAATTACAATGTATGACTTGTTAATAATTTATTTGTGTTACTGCTGCAAATAAGTATTTGAACACATGTGAAAATCAATGGTAATATTAGCCTTTGTTTGCAATTACAGAGGTCAAACGTTTCCTGTACTTTTTCACCTGCTTTGCACACACTGCAGCAGGGATTGTGGCCCATTCCTCCACACAGATCTTCTCCAGATCAGCCAGGTTTCTGGGCTGTTGCTGAGAAACACAGAGTTTGAGCTCCCTCCAAAGATTTTCTATAGGGTTTAGGTCTGGAGACTGGCTAGGCCACTCCAGAACCTTGATATGCTTCTTACGGAGCCACTCCTTGGTCATCCTGGCTGTGTGCTTTGGGTCATTGTCATGTTGGAAGACCCAGCTATGACCCATCTTCAATGCTCTGACTGAGGGAAGGAGGTTGTTCCCCAAAATCTCGCAGTACATGGCCCCGATCATCCTCTCCTTAATACAGTGCAGTCGTCCTGTCCCATGTGCAGAAAAACACCCCAAAATATGATGCTTCCACCCCCATGCTTCACAGTAGGGATGGTGTTTTTGGGATGGTATTCATCATTCTTCATCCTCCAAACTCGGAGAGTGGAATTAAGAACAAAAAGTTCTATTTTGGTCTCATCTGACCACAGCACTTTCTCCCATGACTCGTCTGGATCATCCAAATGGTCATGGGCAAACTTAAGACGGGCCTGGACGTGTGCTGATTTAAGCAGGGGAACCTTCCTTGCCATGCATGACTTTAA
>BRDA01080074.1:0-11967 GCA_036984385.1 Crenuchus spilurus | reverse complement strand
GATTCAGTTTGTTTAATATTAAATATGTAAAGCTGCTTTGTGACAATGCCCATTGTAAAAAGCGCTATATAAATAAATTTTGATTTGATTTGATGTATGTTTAGCTCATTTTCTCTTTATTACTTTTTTTTAATAAATCAAACTTGAAAATATTCTGGATGTTGTTTTCATTGACTAGTTAATCTTATTTTATGTTGGGTTTGGTAATTATTGCTACACTGAAAACCCTCAATGCTCCATAATGATGACTATTATAAACTAAATGAAAAAATGTGAATGATGATTATTGTACTTTATCTGAATTTTCAGTTTTAGTTGTTAAAACATCTGTTGAATCTGACAGCAGTGTATACAACTTACAAGTAGGGCTGATATACTGTTCTTAATTAATACCTTATAATAATAAAAATAATAAATACCTTAACATCTGACAAATCTGTATAAACATTTATAAGATTTCTCGAAAGGTCACTGGTTCGGAACCCAAATCCAGTGACAAAATTCATTTGGTGCTGAAGTGTCCTCGAGCAAAGCACCTAACCCCCAACTGCTCCCCAGACTATGCAGCAGGCGATTGACCACTTCTCTGTGTTGCTGTGTGCACAGATGGTAAAAATGCAGAGAAGAATTTAAAGGCAATTACAAGTTATTTTAAATGTTTGAGTTACAATGTTTCTTGAGTAATATAACTGATAACTCAGTAAATGTAACTCAATACTGTACACCTTTAAGCATATTTATTGTCACAGTCATACAATTAATGTTTACTTCTTAAAAATGACAAGTTCTTGGTGCATAAATAAGGACAAAAAAATCATAAAATTTTAAATCATAAATTTCAGATCATAAAGCAGATAATTTGACAAAAATGTTGGTTAAAAAATATTAGTTTTGACAGCTGGAGTAAGTGGAAATTGTGTACATCTATTTCCTTGCCTCATTTTTTATTCCATACATCAAATGAATTCTTTTGATTAATATGAAATTTATTACACATTATGTGAAATCATTAAGTGTAAAAACAAGGTTCTAAAATGTTAAAAACGCACTGCTGAAAGGTTCTAGAACAAAACAAAGCTGAAGAACCTTCGCAGCTTAAGACAAAAATAAAAGAAGTAGTAACTGTAAGAAGGAATCTGCTCATTGTCTGCTTTATTAGATTAGAATACTGTGAGTCACTGACAAGTACAGACTGGACTTCACTTTGGATAAGAAAATAAAAAGGGAAAGGAAGCACTTACAAAATAACAAAAAGTAATTTGTTTGTTTAATGATAAAAAAATATATATATTTCTTTGCAAGACAAGACACAATTCTCTCAATTCTCTCCAATCTCTTTTCAAAGAAGCAAGTGAGAGAAAAAAGCAAACATGAACACATTTTTACACTGAACTGATGGTTGGTGTCAAGTAGATGAGATAAATGTTTTGTGGAGAGGTAAAAAAAGTATAAAGAAAAGGTACAGTCTACAATCAACTATGTCATGTAAATTCACTCAATAATAATAATAATAATAATAATAATAATAATAATAATAACAGCATCATAACAGCAATAGAATAGATATTAAGCAAAAAAATAGACTGAATTTCATATTGCAGGGCATTTTTCAGCCCTATTGTTTTTCCTTGACCATCACCAAAAAATCTGGCCTGCATCCATTCTAGAATTCCAACCTCATGTTCTTCGCTCACTTGAGTCCACAAGGTCCTCTGGTTTGTGACCACAGGTGAAGGGACAAAGTCTGCAGAGGCCACGTACTGACACTGTGATTCACATTCGCGCAGCCACACAAGAACTGTTGCTGAGGACGTTATTCACGTTTGCGTTGCCACTCCAAGCCATATAAACATAAACACACACCTCCCCCTTGTTTTAACAGATTTAGTTTCTAGAAACAAACTTAAAATGTCACGTAACAAGTACTGTATAAAACAAGTAGCAATAGAAATAAACATAAGTGAGTGAAATACAAAGTTATGAATAGAATTAAAATATGAGAATTGCAGAAAAAAAATATGAATGACAGCTTATTACACATTTCAGATTATGACAAAAAATATATGAATAGAAGAACACAATATGATTAGCAGAGCATTTTTTGCTGTCAATTTAATAATTATTTTGCACTCAAAGTTGTAGGTTAGTTCATACTTATTTTTTGTATTATGTTATTTGTAATGTTATTTATATTTCCTATAATAAACCCAACATTTCGTTGCATACTTGAATATTTTTTATTTATTAATTTTTACAACACTCTCGTCTCCTGGTCCCGGAAGCCGTGAACTAAACTGAAACATGAACCGTTCAGCCGTGTATCAGTTAGGTGGGTAGCTGCCAAGCACTGAACGATTCGGTGAACAAATCTTTTGAACGAATCTTTTTAGTGAATTGATTCTAATGATTCAGTTCATGTAAAAGAGCCGCTGTGCCCATCAATGGGGAGAGGGATAACGGAGGGGGTGGGCTAATTGGCTACCACTACATTGGGAAGGGGATAAAAATTGGCAAAAACCTAGAAATAATAATAAAAAAAAAAACATAAAATATAAAAAGCGTGAATCATCCAAACGCCTGCTTGTAAAGAAGAGTATTTAGCTGTTTTTTAAAAGACTCCACAGAGTCAGCAGTAACAGTAATTACTGTTATTACATTTGTCCATCTTCATAACCACTTAATTTCTGTGATTAATTGATATTCTCCTTTTATCTGTTGTTTACATGGTCGAGCCACAGTGAGCATAATATATACAGCCCAATTTACTTAAGCATTTATTTAATGCCTAGGCGAGAGAGAGAGAGAGAGAGAGAGAGAGAGAGAGAGAGAGAGAGAGAGAGAGAGAGAGAGAGATATCTAATACTGCCCTCTGGTGTGTATACATGGATACAATATTAAATTAAATTAAATAACAGGCACAACCTTGTATATGAAATATAAAACTATTTTTGCTAAGAAAAATATATTTTTCCTTCTTTGTTTCTTTCTGATTAAAAAAAAATCAAAATACTTACTTGTGTGCTTGAATGTTATTTACATCGAAGTAAAAAAAACGATTTGCTTTTTAAAACATAATAACTCACTTCACAAAAATAAAGAAATATTTCGGTGAGAAAAAATAACATTTTGAGATAAAAAATTCAAATATCCTATTTAACAACTGATAAAAAAATAGTTTAAATATAAGAGAAATAATACAGATGTTTATTAGATTTTTTCTCGGGTTTTCGCAATAAATCCATGTGTAAAATTATTTTATTTTACTTTAATGCGTTAGTTTTGTTTTTTCCGGTTCTTGGTTCCGCCTTTTCCGCCGCTTGGTTTCTTCGGATCTGATTATGACGGAAGATTGTCAGTCGTTCCCCAAACAAACGGTGCGCATTTACTTAATTGTTCGACTAATGTCTCCTGTTCTTGTTTTTCCTATAAGCCTCCGTCAGGCTTACCTCTTATCTGTGTGAGACGATAAACACAAGCGGACGGCTACCAAGCTAACCGGCTAACATCTAATGCATTGCGGCGTTTGTATCTGTTTTTGTTATTATAAAAATACACCTTAACTCAATGTCTAACCTGTGTACACGGGTGTTAATTTAGTTTAATATGAGAGAGATTTCTACACCAAGACACGATATCTTATGCTATGTCTGCTTGTCATCGGCGTAGTTCTTCATTGTCTTGTGTTATTGTGCCAGTCACCAGCCTTTAAATCATCTACGTTTATATTAACAGTTATTAATAACAAACATTTAGGTAATGTTAGTGTTAAAGTGATGTTACTGTCTTAGCAAAACTATTTGTAAAGCAGTTACTGTGAGACTACTGGAAATGTAGCTAATTAAGTTGTAAATACAGTTATATTGTCATTATTAATTGAATTTACAATCACATTGTCTGCCACAATTTGCCAGAAACAGCTGGAAAGCAAACATATGCAGGACTGGCATTATAATGGTCCATTTTGTCATAATTATTAGCAGTGAGTCTTGTTTATTTATTTGAGCTTGATTTGAGACTGGAGTCAGCTATGATTGTGACAGCCCTAACAACAGTTGCATCAAACTGATTACAGAACATTACGTAATGTTAATTTAGTATTAAAAAAAAAATGAAGCATTATAATTAAAAAGAAAATGTAGATGGTACATTTGAGCAGTTATTACCTAAGCCTGATCATAATTATTTTAAGATATTCACAATATTCTAAAACATTTATCAGTTGATTTAAATAACAGAAGGTAGAATTAGGTCTTATGAAAACAAACTTGTAATTAAAGTATAGGAAGCAGCAGTGAGTCATGTTTATTTGAGCCTCATCATGATTGTGACATATACACGATGTTTAGAAAGATCCTAAATTAACATTTTGTAATATATGAATGCTTGAGGTTGACAAGTCTGGAAAAAAAAACAAATGAAATAAATTATAATTAATAAGAAAACACAGATTTCTCACATCTTAATTTGATGATACATTATTTGCTTTAAACATAACGAGTGTACAAACGTTATAGTGATCATGCAACCCATAATAGAATAGAAATCCAAATATATAATCTGCAGTTAACATATTAACAGAAAAAGTGTATGAACATGTAAAAGTTTTTCAGCTGATACACATGGTGTATTTCAGGTGAGCCATGGCACAGGACGGTGTTATTCTGCAGTTCAGCTTTGCTACATTTGGAGACACCATGCTACAGAAGATGGATGCTCTACGGCGAGACAGGCGCTTCTGTGATGTAATTGTCCGCATCAATGACCTAGAGATCCCTGGTCACAAAGTTGTGTTTGCTGCTGGCTCTTCATTCCTCAGAGACCAGTTTTTCCTTCAGGACTCGCATGAAGTGGAATTTAGCACACTGCAGGATGCAGAAGTTGGACGGAGGCTGCTTCTGTCCTGCTATACTGGGACACTTGAGTTCCTCGAGCTGGACCTGGTGAATTATTTGACTGTTGCCAGTTTTCTACAGATGGGACATATTGTTGAACAATGCACACAAGCTCTGAATAAGTTCATTAAGCCTCACAAGGTTGATGGTACCCATCACTCTCGTCAGCCTTCCAATGTTAACACTCAGCAAAGAGACCCACCACTTATTGAGACGGTGTACGATGATGAAGACGGGGACAACGAAATTGAAGACGAAAATGACGATGATGTGATTATTGAACCAAGGACGCCTCCTCCTCCAATGTTTAGGAATTCCCAAAGGAAGAGCCAAGGAGAGGAAAGCCCCATCAATATAATTAAGGTGGAGTCAGTTGAAGATCGTATACAGGAGATGTCGGAGAGCTTTCAGAGTCGCCCCTCTCGTTCCCCCACTTTACACTCCCCAGAGCCACAACATTCTTTGATTAACTCTACCGTAGAGATGCGCTCAACTGAGACGGCTGCAAATCCTGGGGTTGAGTATCCTCTCTCATCTCCCGGCCCCAGCGGCTCAGGGAAGGAGAATGTTTGGAGCTGCTCGAGAAATTCCGACAGAGTCCTTCAGTGGTACCACCAGTGTCCAAAATGTGCCCGTGTCTTCCGTCAGCTGGAGAATTATGCCAACCATCTGAAGATGCACAAGCTTTTTATGTGCCTCCTGTGTGGCAAGACTTTTACACAGAAAGGGAACCTACACCGGCATATGCGCGTTCATGCCGGCATCAAGCCGTTCCAGTGCAAGATCTGTGGAAAGACTTTCACACAGAAGTGCTCACTGCTAGATCACCTGAACCTCCACAGCGGGGACAAACCACATCGCTGCAACTACTGTGACATGGTATTTGCACACAAACCCGTTCTCCGCAAACATCTGAAGCAAATCCATGGCAAGAACAGTTTTGACAATGCCAATGAAAGAAGCATGCTTGAAGGGTTTTAAATCCACACTGACTTGGACCTGAAAACTAGCTTGTACATAAATTCTAGGCCCTATATGAATACTAATGGTCAATATGTACCATCATACTGTATGAACTACGTTAGGGTGTATTGTTGTCTGGTTGATAATTGTACTGTATTCAAAGGCTGCTGTGTTGTCTTTTTAAGGAATGGTTCTCTCTCTTAAGTACTATTTGGACAGGTCTAATTTTATATGGGAATGTGCGTTACTGTAATTTTTATTTACTTGTAATTTTTGCAGCCCAAATCACTTTTATTAGCTTAAAAGTTATGACACTGAACTTTGCCCTGTAATTTGATTTTATTATGATATAGATGATTGGCTCTAAATTCCATGCAAATAACATGGATATTAAAAAATGTCTTTGTTACTACCAAATAGTACTTCAGAAAGACAAAAGCGGACTGTTTAACGTTAATACTCTTTACTTGGACACTGTCAAAATATGCATGAAACCTGAATCATCACTAGTGTAATACTCTGCTAGTTGTCTCTTCTGACAGTGTAAATTCATGCATAATTCCACCAGTGAAGTAGCTTGCAAAGTTGTGATTCATTAATAAATTGTACAAAACATGAAGTGAATTTTTATTACATCCATTTGAATTAATAAATCAGTCAAATCACATTTAGATCTTTGATAAATGATTTAAAAAACATCCATCAGTTCAAAATAGCATTTTTTTATTCATTTCTTTCCCGTCCAACACAATCGGATTTGTGCTTGTACATTATCGTGGGCACATAGCATGACGGCCACCATCCACTGGGAGATTTACCCCTGTAATGAAAGTTGCAGCATCTGATGCCAGGAAGGCAATTGCATGAGCCACTTCTTCCACTTCACCAGGTCTGCCAAGGGCATGGGTGACCTTGCACTTTTCAAGAAACTAGATCAGCAAAGTTGAAAAGAAGACAACAGTTGGCCAACTTTTATCTTCATATAACACGATTTGCATTTATTTTTTATGTAACATTGTAACAAAGCTTGTGCATTTTCATTTTGTTTGCATACAACAAATCAATACCAAGCTTAATCTGAATCCTGCTTGCACAGGAACTACTGCAGTGCATCCAATAATAAAGGTGGCACGATGCTTGTTTTATTTAGAGAAGAAAGAGTAGCACAAAGAAAGCAGCACTTTCACATATACGTATTATTTTGCCACATCTCAGTTCATCTGGTGATGTATTTTAATGAATTAAAGGCAACATCAAAATATCTGAATATGTCCAAGAGAATGCATTCGATACAATCATTCCTTGAATGGCTTGGATTACAGATGAACTGGCCCAAATTGGAAGATGGCCAATATTTGGGGAATGAAGCTAATACATCATATAATCTCTCTTTCATGTTTTTATAACCAGTGGAGCAAAGAAAAGATTAGCTGCTGCTAAAATTAGCACTAGGCTCTTCACTACTACACAAAGACCTCTGTGGTCCATGTAGGCAAAGACGTTTATGGTGCTAGTATGAGTGAGCTTTTAGTCAGCCAAGTTAGTTGTTAGCTTCAATACTGGTATAGAAATGGCAGCTAAATGGAGGCTAAATCAGAATTAGTAGCCAGATAGAACTGCCTCTAGAAGCATACAAATCTAATAAACAATTGGACCTTCTCTTCAGCTTTACGGTAAAACTGGACTGTACTGATTTAAAATCATTAGACATCCCAGCTAGAAAAAAGGCCTTACGTTTTTGTACTGCTCTTCATCCAGACCTGCACGCTTATGGACCTCTGTAATGATTACTCCTGGGCTGTAAAAAAAAAAAGACTTTAATAACATGAATATGAGCAGTATATAAGTATTTAAAACATAAAAAATGCAACTTTGCAATGTGATTAGGCCAAATGTTTATTATGGTCCATAATTGTACTGCACATTTCATTAAAAACAAAGTATACCAAGATGATGTGACTTTAGTGCAGCATGTTGATGAAAAACATCATTATACTTATTCGTTTTTAAAAGGGAGCACTACTGGTGTTCAACATATTCAATCTTTAAAAAACTAGATATGTTTTTATAACCAGTGGAGCAATACATACTATGCATTGTAAAATATCTTCAGGTATTGGGATCATTTTGCCATATCACCCATCCAACTTACCAAACAGAGTTGACACGGACTTGCTTGGCTGCCAGCTCTGAAAGACATTAGATATCAAATGAGCATTGTGTGACCTTGAAACTATATATTTCAGATGCATTCTTGGTGACTAAAGAGACCAAATGCTCACCAAGTGCTACACAGCGTGTCAGCTGGTCGATGGCGGACTTGGATATACAATAAGCAAGCACTCCAGGAAACTTCAGTGTAGAAAAGGGCCAAAGTTAGAATGCTTGCACAACACTGCTGCTTGAAATCCAGTGTGGAAAAAAACAGTACAATGGGCCATTTAACCAGGGTCTAAGAGACAATGTACACTCACTGATCGTTGGCCATTTACGCTGGATACGTTTACGATAGAGCCCTTTGTTTTAATGAGGTGTGGCACGCAGAGGTGAGTCAAGTGGTACACTGATCTGAAATCCACAAATACAGGCTGTAATCAGCATTTTCACCCTTAAAATAGACAACTGAAAAACAAACAAAATGCTTACCTGACATTGACATCCATCACCTTATCATATTGTGCCATGTCTGTAGTCTCTATACAGCCCATGGCAAGGATTCCTGCACTGTTGATGAGGACATCTAGCCGTCCAAAGTGAGCAAGGGTCTGTTCAACAGTCTTCTTCACTGTGTCCTCATCTGTCAAGTCTCCAGGCACCAGGAGTGGCTGTGCACATACAAACATTTTATGTGTAAACCCACTATGACTTACTTGGCTTTTAAAAGATACATATTAGTCTTCACTGGAACATTACCTCCACTGAGTTTCCAGTTTATGTTACAAGTGCACAATCATTGGTCAAAGTGCTTGCACGCGAAGAAATTTTACCTCCACATTTAAATATATATACACACTAAGAGATGCCCGAACTGCCCAAAGATAGGCAGCTCCCATCCACGGCACTTGGTAAGCAGTTTCTTGCTCGTGGACACTTCAGTCATGACTTACAAAACCAGACCACAAAGCCAGATACCTACATTGGTGTCAGAAGTGGGATTTGAACCCATGCCTCCAGGGGAGACTGAGACACAAATGTAGTGCCTTACGCATCTCGGCCATTCTGAAGAATGTATTATACCTGTGACTAAAATGTACCTAATTCCATGTTACTACAACCTTAACGATGCAAGATGGCTAATTCTTTATCCTGGGAGCTTATATTCTTTTTAGGTACACACACTTGGACCATTTTGCTATGCAAAATGCTGCTTGAACTTGAGCGGTGGCATGTGGTCACCCAAACGCTTCAGGAATCACCAAATTTTGATTTCTGAACTCTTCCCAAGTTAAAATATTACTACTATGCTGTGTAAAAATGAACATGTACTTTTTCTTTGCACAGTTTAACACAGTTGTCATTTTCTGGAAATAAATGCCCTAAATTATGAAAGTTTTATTTGGAATTTGGGAGAAATGTTGTCAGTAGAACAATGTGCATTTTACTCAAACACATGAAAATATAACAAACAAGACAATCTGATCATTTGCGGTGGTCTCATTTATTTCTTCCAAAGCTGTATATACACTCTTTAAAAAACGTGGTTCTTAAAGGGTTCTTTAGTAAAGAAAATAGTTCTATATAAATCCATGAACACTCAAGGAACCCAAAGGGTTATTTGCATGGTGAAAGGCCTCTTCAGATTGGTGAGAATTGTGTTGTAGGTGGTCCTATTCAGAACCGTATGGGAAATGGTTCTATATACCATGGTATAGTTCCTCTTTTATTAAAAGCTTGACATGGTAAGTACAGCAGAACCCTTTTTGGGGCTATATAGAACGCTTTGTGTTCATGGTTCTACATAGATCCATTTTCTTTACAAAAGAACCCTTGAAGAACCACCTCTTTTTAGAGTGCATGGTTTGTATAGCAAATAAACTAGAATTGTTCAACTTTTCATAACTATTAGCAATGACTGACCTTGGCACCACCACATTCTTCACATTCTTTGGCAACTTTGTTGAGGTTCTGCATGTCACGACCATTCAGTGCCAGCTGGGCTCCAAGTTTGGCAAAGAGCACGGCAGTGCCAGCACCAATCCCAGAACTCGCTCCAGTGATTAAGGTGACTTTATCCTTCAAAGAGCTGACCTAATGCACATTTTAATGGATTTATATATTGCAAGGAGCTGACCAATAACATGTCATGCATTCTTGTAGAGGGTTAATAAACAATTATAGCAACCATACAGTTTTGTTCCATGTACTATCATAAAGCTTTCAATGTAGAAACATGTTTTTTGGACATTACCATGCTAGTAAAATGGCTTCAGTACAATGCAATGTCCGGGTAAAGGATATCATGGTACTTTAAAAGGAAATTGTACAGTGAAGCAACTAGTTTTTCCAGGAAAACACTAATTCTATTATACCAGCACTAGATATAATGATGCAACTACACAAATACAACTACATCTACTACATCAGGTAGACCTAAACTCTAAATATACATTACATGCATTTCTACTGTTAAATTATAATTCTCGTGATATTTTGGTATGCATAAAGTTCATAACAGTATTTTATATAGTACTGTACTGTCAAATACCATTATGTATAGGCATCTACAGTGCAATCATGTATTAATTGCAAAACTACACCACAAATGAAATTCAAGTTATCTTCTTCTTGAACTTTCCATTCCACCTTAAACGCTACATCAGCTGTGCGGCTAATGAATGTAAACACCACATTTAAGATGGAACAGGGAGTTAGAATAAGAAGTTCAGCTTTGTTGGACACAGCTCACGGCTTCAGCGTTGGTTTCCACAGAAAGTCAACTTACTTTAAAAGCCTCCGCTGATGCCATTGCAAAATGTAAACGTGCCTAAATATGAACTCACTCACTAAACTAACTCACGTGCTTGATCTCCCAGTGAGGAACGAGAGCACAGCAGTGGGCGTGGCATAGTGACACGGGATCCTAACGAACCAGGCTAGAAAATTATTAAATTATTAAATTAATGCTATATGTGATTAAACCAAAATGTTGTCTATGATTTAAAGTAAAAAAATAAAATATAATTCAGGATTAAACAAGAAAACGCTTCGTGTTCCGGAAATGTCAAAATAAAAGTCGATACATGTCAAAATAAAAGTTCATGTACTTAAGTTTTCGAGACGACAGACTGTATACTTATAATAATTCGTAATATGACGTTTGTGCGTTTTTAATAAGATAAAAAATATACATATTGCACATACTCGAAGTGAAAACATTTTCCACAATGTATATACAGTTGTGTGGAAAAATAAGTGCAGCCTTTTTAAATTATATGGTTTTACATATCCGGACATCATAAAAACGTCATTAAAATGAGGTAAATGCAACCTCATATGACCAGCAACACAGAACAGATTCCACAATGTTATTTATTTAACAAAAACTAGGCCAAAATGCAAATTAAGCACACACTAATAATCAATAGCTTTTAGAGAACTTGTTTTCTAAGTGTTCTGGCTTACAATGTTGCTTCAGTTCAGAGGTTTGTGGGTATTTATTTATGCACAGCTCTCTTAACATCCCACTTTAGTATTTCAGTTTCGTTGAGGTCTGGACTTTTGACTTGCTGTGTTTATTTTTTACTGCATTATGACCAAACTTCTCCACTTTGGTCTTGTCTGTTTAAAGGACATTGATCCAGAAGTCAGAAGTAGTTGGTTCAGATGCAATTTTGCAAACTTAATCCATGCGGTCATGTTCTTTGTAGAAAAAAAAAAGCTTTCTCCTGACAACCCTTCTACAAGCCATACTTGTTCAGTATTTGTGACCTTGCCAGGGAAAACTAGGTCAAAGTCATTCTTATTTTTCAAAATTAATTTTTTTCAAAACAACTTTTTTGTGAATTTAAGTTGTTTTCGATCAAAATATGTACAAACCGGATTCCAAAAAAGTTGGGACACTAAACAAATTGTGAATAAAAACTGAATGCAATGATGTGGAGATGGCAAATGT
>BRDA01080071.1:0-13167 GCA_036984385.1 Crenuchus spilurus | reverse complement strand
CTGTTTAAAGCACTGTGAAGCTGCGGGAATGAGTGAGAGGAAAGCCACGTCGTTACCAGTGATAAGAAGCTGATTATGAACAAAAGTTGAGCGCGTTGTAGCGCATATTTAGTCAGTGACATGTACACACAACAGTATATTATTGATCACTTATTTTTTTTGACATTTTAGGGGAAGCTGAGCTTCCCTTGCAGTCTTAGAGCATCCGCCACTGCATAACACTGTTTTTGGATTGTAAAAACTACAGGGGACCAAAACTACCTTTTGAAAAAGTGCAGGGGTCCTCAGAAATGGCCTTGTTGCTTAAATTTCCAAACCTTTTCAGTGATCTAGGGATTGAAAAACAGACTTTTATGACTTCAGATGTATTCACTCTTCAGTGTCCAGTCTGAATAAATGTGAACTAGTCTAGGTGGTTAAATCAGACCAAAAGAGATGCCATGATTTGATTTTTACTTGATTGCACAAATCACTGTGCACTGACTGTTAAAAGAGAGACATTTTAAAATGTAGCTGGTGACACCAAATGGCAAGACAAGTCCAAGACATTAGAGACGGCATCTTAAGTCTAGACTTGAGCACTACAGCCATGTTCATGATGACACATGATGTGTTAGAAGTATCACACTAGACTATTCAAATACAAGTCTGTAAAACATGGTGAGACATTTATGAGTCCACATAATTCATCCTGAATCCCAGCAGCTGGCAGATGAGTGTATGAAATCTGCCTCTATGTGTACATGTGTGTTACCGGTGACTGCCACCAGGTAGCCTACTGGCCAATTACTGACACATTACAAGGGTCACCACACTGCTGTATGTCTGTCTGAGTGAGGAAGTATTGTCCTGTTATCAGCTCCGTACACTTGTATGTGAGACATTAATTGAAACTCTATTCACCCCAAAGTTATTTAGAGTCTGTTTGTTCTACCTGTGAGTCACATTTCAAACTAAACTCAGACCTCATTACTGAGGAATTCCTTTACATTTTTTATTGTATCAGCTGAATAGCTTTGCGGATCTCTATCAAAGTCTTTATTATATTATTTTAAGCCAACTGTCCAAATGTTTTACTACTAGTGCATCTCCAAAAATGAGAATATGGTGAAAAGGTTTGTTTTAATTCCTAATTTAATTTTAAATAGGCAAACTATCATATATTTTATATTCATAACACATAAAAGTGACATTTCAAGCCTTCTGTTAATATTCTAATCATTTGAGATTCTGTAAGCCATAATAATCAACATTAAAACAATAAAAATGATTGAAATATGTCCCTTTATGTGTAAAAAACATGACCATTTTGAATGTCATTATGAATACAAGTGAACTTTCATATTATATGTACATTAACATTTTTATGTAAAACTGTATTTTTCCTTAAATTGGGATATTTCACATCAGAGAAAATGTCTCAAGAAGTTTGTAAGTCCCTTAATATAACAAACTGCTGCTTTAATGAAGTATTCTACTTTAAAGATAGCCTTTGTCTCGGCAGTGGCCTTGTCCTTCTTTCAAGGCTGAATGTTTTTTTAAAGCAACATTCTTCTCATTTTGTTCCAGTGTTGTTTTTCCTTTAAGGCAGTGAACCTTTTTGTTTGTCCTTGTTAAGAGGAGTATTATTCTTCTTTTAAGAGTGTTTCTCTACCTTAAAAGTGGTGCTTATTGTTCTTTAAAGGAGATATATTATGAAAAACGTAAACATTTTACACATGTGGGCAGCCATTGCCTAAAGGTTAAACAATCAGTTTGGGATGGGAATGTAATTCCAGCCCGGGAACCAGCAAGGAAAATACAGGTACAGGTACAAATGTACTGTGATCATATAATCATGTCATGCAGGCATCAGTGTTGGTAAAACTCTACAAACCCCCAGAAACTCACTTCTGTTGTTATTGTAATGCCACCCGGAGGCAGGAGGTTCAACACTGAGGAAACATCTAAACTGTTAAAAACAGACGTCCCCCTGATAAACTAATCAAATTCCAACAGGGCTGTTGATGTTCTGTATGTTCTCTAAGTGTAATGATGATTATAAGCATCTTTGGGTTACATTACTACTACTACTATTATTATTATTATTATTATTATTATTATTATTATTATTATTATTATTGTTGTTGTTGTTGTTCTTGTTGTTGTTGTTGTTGTTGTTGTTGTTGTTGTTGTTGTTATTATTATTATTATTATTGTTGTTGTTGTTGTTGTTGTTGTTGTTGTTGTTGTTGTTGTTGTTGTTGTTATTATTATTATTATTATTATTATTATTATTATTATTATTATTATTATTATTATTGTCCTTCATTATTTAGGACAGTTTTGTTGTCCTTTGAAGACAGTGTTCCTAATTCATATTCTTCATTCTATTAAGCACTAACATGCAGAAGTCCCTACAGGAAGACCAGCCGGTTGAAATAAATTACTTTGTGGAAACACACCTACTAAGAAGAAGTGCTTTATTGAGCTTTTCTAAAGAATAAGTTTGAGTTTACTGTCACTCATCATCATGCTTACAGGAACTGAACCCCTGCTTCCTGTTCTTTTGTGTTAAAAACAGGATGTGACCATAATTAGAATAGCGGTCAGCAGTTATGCTATTTTCTGCTGTACTAGAGCAGCCATTAGGTTTATACTACTAGGCCTTTGTAACAAGTCCATCTGAAGATGCCATCTGAGCATAATCTGAGGCATTTTTGTGGGAAATCCTCATTTAAGTTTAAATCCACATAAAAGGGGTTGGTTATTAAGTCTGATCAAGAAAGGAATTTTGTTTTTTGAACATTGAAATGTAGAATGCAGAAGGCTCTGAATGGCTCAGCAGATTAAGATGTTGGCACTGTGGCCCATTGGATCCTGGTTTGTGCTACTTCACTGTCAACAGCCAGAGCTGTCTCCAGATGGATGGAGCTCTCTCTTCATCACTTCCACTGTGATGCTGGACAGATCAGGTGTCTGTTAGCTGATGTATCAGAAAAGAGAATCCTGCACTTTCCTCTGAGCGTGTTGGATGCCCAGTTCAAAAAAATCATCAGAGTTCCTCATTTTCCATTGGATGTGTTCATTGGCCTGCAATATTACAGAGAAATTTGAGTTAAAATGTAAAAAATTGTAAAAATGTAAAAATTCAGGCTCCTAAAAAGCCTGGTAGACCTTCCAGGCTGTTCTTCTGAAACACACAAGACATCTTCTGGAGCACATAAACATTAAGGTCTTTGGGCTATTTTTCCTAAAGGCGAAATGAGGGCAAGCCTTAAATGCACTTTAACCCAAAACAGAAGCAGCAGTGTTGACTCAGACCAGCCATTTAAAGCAAATAATGCTCTGCTAAAGCCTGGTGTTACTGGAAACAAATAAAGGAGTGATCTGAGAAGGAAGTTGTCTTTAAACAATATAGACCAGGCCAAGGACAATTATAGCAGACAACCTGAAATCAGTGTAAAAACTTAATTGAAGCCGACCTTCAGGATGGTACGTTTGAAAGCCTCTCTCTCTCTCTCTCTCTCTCTCTCTCTCTCTGTCTCTCTCTCTCTCTCTCTCTCTCTCTCTCTCTCTCTGTCTCTCTCTCTCTCTCTCTCTCTCTCTCTCTCTCTCATGTGAAAGCATATACAGGTATAAATGGTTCTCCATGTAATCAAAAACGTTGGGACAGTAAAGAAAACACAAATAATAAAAAGTGCAGTATTCCTTACATTTGCTTTGACTTTTATTTGATTGCAGGCTATATGAACCCAAGATTTTTAAAGTTTTGTCTGCTCAACTTCATTTCATTTGTTAATATAATACATTCCTTCCTGTGACACATTCCAAAAAATTGGACAGTAAAGCTTACCACTTTTGTAACATTGTCATTCCTTCTCACAACATTTAAAAGATGTTTAGGCACTGAGAATGAAGTGATTCAGGTGTTATTGTATCTCATTTTCCTGTAAACACGTCTTAATGTGTGCAACAGTACAGGGCTGTCATTTCAAAATTCTCCACTTTCTCTATTGGAGACAGGTAAGGACTGCAGGCATCCATCCACCCTCTTCATCCACAGCCATGCCTTTGTAATATGTGCAGCATGTGCTTTTGCACTGTCTTGTTGAAAATATATGGTTGTCCCTGGTAAATATGTGGTCTTGAAGGCAGCATATGTTGCTCTAAAACTCAGAGTACTTTCCAGAGCGTAAATGAGCTTTGCCTAAAGCACTGACCATGTCACTAGAGAACATGACGTCCACTTCTTCTTAAAAGATCTGGCATACTGATTAGTCTGGCCGCAGTACATGTTTCCACTGTGAGATGGCCCATCCCAGATGCCTCTGAGTCCAGAAAAGCCAACTCTGCTTCTGGACATGGTTAACACAAGGCTTCTTTATTACACAGTAAAGTTTTAAGTGACATTTGTGAATGTAACTCTACTTTAGTGCTTAACAAAGATTTGTCAATCTCTTGTCCATGTAGTCATGTCAGCTATTGATGAATGACAGTTCTTGATGCAGTGCCGTCTGAGGGATCTGAGGTTATGAGTGTTAAGCTTATGTGTGTGCCCTTGCCCTTTACACACTGAAATTCCTTCAGATTCCTTGAATCGTTTAATGATACTGTGCACCATAGAATTAGAAATAAGTAGATATTTTCCAGACTTTCTTTTCTCTTCAAAAATGTGTGGATGCTGCTTTCGTACTGAATCATGATTACAGTAATCTGATTGAAATCACATCATTTTTAAGTTTTTTATTTCATTACTAACTCTAAATTGTTGCTGTCCTGACTTTTTAAAAATGTTTTGCAGGCCTGAAATGCAGGAATGGACATGTATTAACAAATGAAATGAATTTGGTCAGATGAAACACTCATTCTGTCTGCTAGCAAATAAATTAATAATAATATAATTAAAGTTAAGAAAGAAACACAATGTTTATTCTATAGTGTCCCAAAATTTTTGTAGAAATGGCTCTTATATGGTATTACTATGCTATAACAGATCAGCTGTTGGTCAGTCATAAGTTGTGTTACTGTAGCTTGCATTATTTACAAAGTTAAATATACTAACACTCACTGAACTATTTGATTTACAGTTTCAGATCTTGAGAACACTTCTCTATGCCATTCCATAATAAAAAAAATTTTCTCAAAGAATATACTAGCTATACTAGCTCATGATTTTCATTTAATTTAATGCATTATTTTTATATAGCACTTTATATTGACATCAGCGGTGGTAAGAGATATAAGATGTAACATCTCTAGCAGTGAGGTCTATGTCTAATGTAAGATTATCATGTTTCTTACAAGCAAATAGCCAGATGTTATTGGCCTGTGAACAAGCTGATCCACTCAAACACTGCTCTTGTCTCTCTTATTCAGGCTGACTCATATTCCATAAAACCTCTGCCAGACCTTGATGCTGCAGTCTAACTCACATGAGGACATAACAGTAGTTAAACATGAGACTGTGCCTTAATGGAGCTTGTATACAAAGTAATCAATAAACAATCAATAACTTTAATTACCGAGCATGAGAAGGCTTCTACTGCCTCCGCTCATTAAGGCCAAACATTTCTAACCTAAAAGCGAGAGGGCTCTCATGACTGGTCATTTGATCTTCAGACAAGAGGTCAAATGTCAAGTTTTAAAGGGTCTCAGACCCTCTGACCTCCCAAACGCCTCAAGAGCCGATCAATTGACGTAGCTCCTGCCTTCATCTTCAGTGAGGCCCACTTTGTCATCCTGCTTTCATCTTCTGGGCAGCAAGACGCCCCGTCATGCTGATGTCTGAGACTGGTTAGAAAATTAAAGCTGTTTAACTTTTAACTAATAAAAGCTATAATGCCAGTGTAAAATCAACACTATTAGAGTTAAAATAACACTGAGGGTGTCAAAATGTAACACTCCCAGTGTTAATTTAACTC
Source organism: Crenuchus spilurus (assembly GCA_036984385.1). Taxonomy (NCBI): domain Eukaryota; kingdom Metazoa; phylum Chordata; class Actinopteri; order Characiformes; family Crenuchidae; genus Crenuchus; species Crenuchus spilurus. Next base: position 7,264 of record BRDA01080071.1, on the reverse strand, counting down.
TAATAGTGTTGATTTAACACTGGCAGATTTACTGTGTACTGATGTGGTGGTGGTGTGTTAGTGTGTTTAAATACTGTCCACTCTATTAGACACACCTACCTTGTTGGTCTGCTTTGTAGATGTAAAGTCAGAGACAGCAGGTCATCTGTTGATTAGAATCAGTATAATAAGGGTTATAATAATAATATTTTTATAATAATAATCCCTTATTAGTCCCACAGTGGGGAATTTTGACTTCTGCATTTTACCCATCCATTCAGAGAAACACACACACTAGCGGTGTGTAGCCCCATCCATGGAGCAGTTGGGGGTTAGGTGAGTAGTACAAATATTCCTCATAACATCTACATATAAGCTTGTCATGACAATTGACTAAAATGACTAAAACCTACATGAACATTTCATGTCATGTCATGTCACACACCGTCATCGCTTCGCGATGGTAGGCTGCACAGACGAGTCACTTCTCTCCAATGCCATCTGTCTCTGGTTGCTTGTAGCAGGCTAGCACCTGATAATCCAGTCCACGTCTTGATGTTATCCATCCAGGTTATTCTTGGTCTTCCACATCTTCAGACGCCCTCCACAAGTCCAGTCATAACACTTCCTTCAATGCTCTCATGTGCTGCCTCATCACGTGACCGAAGTAACGTAACCTGTGGGATTTAACGTGCATCAGTAACTCCTTTTGAGTTCTAGCATCTCATAGACTTGCTCAGTGGTCATCATCTTCATCCATGAGATCTTCTGGCTCAACAGGCTAAGACGCTGACACTATGACCAGAGGATCATGATTTTGAATCCCGATCATGCTGTTTGCCATTAACAGTCGGGGCAAAAGAGAGTAAAAATTGGCAGTGCTCTCTCTGGGCAGGTAGATGGCGCTCTCTCTCTCCCTATCACTCACACATTGCAATGTTTGCTGGCTCAGGCGTCTACTAATTGGTCCATTCAGAGCTGGGAATCCTGCGCTTCCCTCCGAGCACGTTGGCTCCCCAGTGACGGTGTATCAGCAGTGGTTTGAAAAGAGGTGGTGGTCGCATCACACGCAGTGGAAAAGGCTTGTGCTTGTCTTCATCCTCCTAGAGTCAGGCACAGTGCAAAGTGATGGGGAGAGCCCCCTAGTGGATGAGATGGGTTAATTGGCTACTACCACATTGGGAAGCGGAGAAAATAAAAAAAAGAATTCTATTTCATCCTCTCAGTAACATTTTATAGTAAAGTTTATTAATAACTCATTAACTAATGATGAACTAATAATTTATAACTGTGAACAAATCATTAGTTCATAGGAATTTGTAAATGTTAATAAATCATTTGTTAATGAAATTCTAATTAACTAATGCTTTGTTCACAGTTATTAATCATTAGTTAATGAGTTATTAAGGAACGGTATTGTAAAGTGTTACCATCCTCTCCTTTACAGTAATTAACACATACACTAGAGAGGCCAGGCAGGTTCAGGGTTTTTAAGATTCGGCTCAGGCTTTGAAAGTCACAGCATCATTTCCACACTTTCAAATCTGACCGGACAACTTCCAACTGTGAAACAAATGCAAGAACATTTTTCTATAGACTACTGGACTGCAGGAGCTGCATAAATCTTTTTTATTACAGCAGGTGGAAATTACATGCAAAAACATCTCTCAGAAAGTAATACATCACAAGCAAAAAGTGCTGATTTAAGGGCGTCCAGGAAAAACCAGCCCTGCATCGGCCTCCTGAGTCTTGAGAAGTTTGATGAATGACCCTGGGTTAAGCTCACGTCCCAAACGCACTCAGTGCAGCTGCCGGGTTTGATTGCTGACTGACTTTACGGATCCTTTTTGTCGCCTGAATCCCAAATGCACTCATTAGCCAAACGCCTGCTGATCGTGTTCATAAACATCCTAACTTGTATAAATACTGCACAAGAGTAGAGAGATCCCTCAGAGAGCGAGGAAGAGAGAGATAAACAACACAGAAAGAAACAGACACGTACACTACATAAAATATTTTGGCAAGTGAAAGTACCTTAGACGTAGACAATATATGTCATATTTATTTGAAAAGAAAGGTTTATATTTCTATACTTTTCCACTCATCCCACATGCAGTCAATCGGGGTCCTCAGTGTTGTTTTTCTTCTTTAATTATTCATGTCGGTGTTTTGGCACATTTGTACTTCTTTCAAGTCATTTTATCCTTTTGGGCAGATGATTTTGGATGAAGCACTTGCCAAAGAAAAAGTTATTTGAGGCCCTTATAGAACCTCTTTTGTGCTCTAAAAAATGTTTCAATAGATCACCGTTGGGTAAAGGGAAGAACCGCTCACACCTTAGCAGATCTGGGTCCAGTCAGTACTTGGATGGGAGACAAAAGTAAAGCTTGTGTGTCTTCTGGGCAACAGGAGGTGCTGTTTATGAAACAGAGTAGAAAGAGTAGGGCTGTTATCATGATGTCCTGGCTTAAAGTCCCTCCTAATTATCTCCATCTTTATAAACTGGCTTTCCTCGCCTCTCTGTCTAATAGCTAATGTGTGCTGAGAGTTCTGCTGTGGTCCGACTGCTGGTGGAAGCTGACTTTTGGTGGTGGTTGAAGCCACTAAGAGCTTTGAATGTCTAGAAAAGCTCTAGAAATTGATCTATTAGTATTTAAGTTTAAGAAATAGAAGCAAACATTGGTGAACTGTGTGAATTTAAAGTTTCATGAGTTTCTGGATATATGTTTGCTGTGATTCTCTTTGCAGACCAAATTAACATAGCAAATGAAGTTTTCCAAAATCATTACATCCTAAAATTGGGCATTGATTCTGTGGACTTCACTCGATGCCTACAAACACTCATGTTTACTCAGGGCATGGAAAGACATATCAAAAAAAGAGATCTTAACATCTCAGTAGTTTCTACTAGACATCAATGCATTCAGATGGAAATATCAATGAGAGTTTAGCTTCAGATCTGCGGCTAAGATACTTCTCCTGAGAAAAGAGGCCTCAATCATTTCACATCTGCTCTTGAGTTTTAGAAGAAATCCCAATAAAGCCTCACACTGTGCTCAGATTTGCTCAGATACCAACATGTTTACTAAAGACCAGGGATACAATACAAAACTACAAAATTAACTACAATATGGACTCACAGAGTTAAATTTAAGTTACATTTATGCCAAAATGTATTGTATTGTAGAGTTTGAAAGCATATATCAGCTTATAATTGTACATTAATTGCAGCACAAATACACTAAAGAGATAAGTGAGTATTCTTGAGGTCTTAAAGTGTTCAGTTGCTTTTTCAAATGTACACATTTTTATTTCACCACATTTTGTACTTTTATTCATTCAGACCTACTGGTACAAGCTTATTGTTGCACTCCTGTCAGAATCATCGTGTTAATATGTGCCACTTACTCTGTATTTTTCTTATAAAATTTAAAATGTGTGTGAACATAAAATAAAAGACCCTGTCTTTACTGTTTGCTTTACAGAAAATGACCATTTTTTATTTTGAAGAACTCAACATACAACTCATTCATTTCTCATCCAGGACAAAGAGTTCTGATGCCGCGAAGGACTACGTTAATATTTATCTTTCTCCACTTTGCCTTATGCTGCTTTTCCCAATTTGAAATATTCAATTTGATCTACATTTAAGGTGCTTTGCTTCAATATAAATTTCAGTCTGAGAGTTTTTCTGAGAGAGCTTCTCTGTAGTGGACTATATTATGGACAGATGGTGATGATATGGGGGTTTCACACCACATTAGAGAGAGGGGGGGTTGAAGAAGGAAAAAAACAAAAAGAGAAAGACAGATAGAGAGAAAAAGAAAGAAAGAAAGATGGAGCAGAAAAGAAACAGAGGGAGGAGATAGAAAGAAAGAAACAGGAGGAAGATAGAGAGAGAAAAAAATGGAGAGAAAAGAGAGCAAAGAAAGAGAAAAATTAAAAGAGAGAAGAAAGAGAAAGAGAGATGGAGGAAAAGAAAGAAAGAGAGGGACAGAGAAAGAGAAAGAAAGGGGGAAGAAAGGGAAAGGGGAAAAAAGAAAAAGGATAGAAAAGAAAATAATGAGAGAGAGAGAGAGAGAGAGAGAGAGAGAGAGAGAGAGAGTGAGAGCTGTATGGACAGCACAGACTTCCGCTCCAACACACTGAATTAATCACATAAACATTCATCTTTATTATAATATCAAAGAACAAAGATGAAAGTAATTAGGAAGCAGAGCTGGATGACATATGTCAAGCAGCTCAGCTGGGTATCATTACTTTCCACATCTGTACACTGTACCCAATATATTAATGGGAGACTGAACTGACCCCTCACTGCTCCGCCCACAAACGTCTCTTTTTATAACTGCTGTTACACATGTGTGTGTGTGTATGTATATATACTGTATATGAAACAGATCTGGAAATTCTTTTGAAAGTGACAATTCACATTTTCCATTTAATGTAAAATGTGAGAAATTGAAAAGTTGAAATATTCAATAAGATAAAACAGCACAAATGCAGCCTCAAAGCCTGTATACATCTAACTCATAATTACATAATTAAATACATAAATAATAAACAGAGGTGTCATGTGACCAAGTACAAATACTTTGTTACTATACTTAAGTAGAAATTTTGGTTATTTATACTTTACTGGAGTAATTTCTTTCAGACGACTTTTTATTTCTATTTACTCACATTTTCATGTAATTATCGGTACTTTCTACTCCTTACATTTTGAAAACAGCCTCGTTATTTCTACGTATTTCATTTTGGTTTGTCATCATTCAGAAGACATCCTCTCCAGATAAAGTGCACCATACAGAAAGAGAGAATGTGACTGTGGTTGGATTATAAGTATAAACATACCATTCTGATACCCTATTGGTAAGAGATCCATCACACCTGGACGTCAAGTGTCTCGTCACTCTCCAGTAAGCTCAGTACTACACATATATGGTCACTAATATATTTTAAATGACTCAAATGTTTTCATTTTTAATGAGCATATATGCAGCTGAAACAGGAAGCCAGTACATCCCAAAAAATCAACATTTTAATATGACATTATAGTCATTACGGCTTTTAGAAAAACTGTATTTTGGGGGTGGGGGGTGGAGTAGTGCACTATATGCCCCTGTGGCACAGCCTAAGTTCTGGCATTTGTTTTCCTTACATTACTTTTACTTTTATACTTTAAGTAGTTTTGAAACCCTTTTACTTGAGTAAAAAGCTTAAGCTGATACTTCAACTTTTATAAAAGTCTTTTTAAACCCTAGTATCTATACTTCTACCTGAGTAATGAATGTCAATACTTTTGACACCTTTGGTAATAATACTATAAAATCAATTTATTACTAAATAACAGTAAAACTGCAGACTGATGAAGGGCTGTTTATGTATTCATTAATGTATGTACTGTTTTAAGACTAATCTTTTAAAAATAAAATTAACAGCTATAGGACGCTTTCAAAACTCATGTGAGTGGGCCCCGAGTGGCTCAGCGGGCAAAGATGCTACCACTATGACTCGAGGATCGCGAGTTCGAATCTGTTTGCCATCAACAGCCGGGGCCCAAGAGAGCCAAAATTGGCTGTGCTCTCTCTGGGCGGGTAGATGGCGCTCTCACTCTCCTTATCACTTTCACATTGTAATCTGATTGCGTCTACTGGCGTCTACTGATTGGTCCAATCGGAGCTGGGGACCCTGTGTGCCTCCTCCCTGCACGTTAGGCTCTCCAGTGACGGTGTATCAGTGGTGGTTTGAAAAAGAGGCGGTGGCTGCATCACACACAACGGAGGAGGCTTGTGCTTGCCTGCACCCTCCTAGAGTCAGGGACATTGCAAAGTGATGGGGAGAGGCCTAACGGAGGGGATGGGCTAACTGGCTACTACTACATTGGGAAGGGGATAAAAATTGGCAAAAACCTAGAAATAAATTATTTTTAAAAAATAACAAATTCATGTGAAAGATCATTCAGCCTTAACATTATTACAAAACCTAAAACCAATTCATCTCCATTGTACTCGTGTAAAGGTTTCTTATGTGATTAATTCGAGACGTACTGTGGCTGCCGTTTTACAGTGTATGTGTAAATCTTTTATACTGTAAAACTCAATTATCAGTCTGTATCTAATGGATTGCACCCTAACCTTCCATATTCCTTCCAGCCAAATGTAATTTCACAACCTCAGTAAAGCTCATATTCTGCAAGGGAATTTCTCAAGGGACCATCACTACCACCTATTCATGAACGTCGCTAATGCGATTTGTTCAGCTGAGTGCCTTGGTGCATTATACTCTGTCCTGAATACCCAGGTGAATATGTATAAACCTGTAACACTACACAGGTCTACATTTACATTTAAATCATTTAGGACCCAAAGTGACTTACAAAAGTGCTTCACTGTTTACTCAGAAACAGTCTTCAGCTGGTGTGTCCAGAATATCCAGAAAATATAGATGCTGCCATGTACAAAAGATAGTATGGATGCCTAAATACATGATGCTCATCATAGACTGCCTGAATCTCAAGTAAGACATGAGCACAGGCCTTTAATAACTGTAAAATAAGTGCTAATTGATGGTCGAGGTTTGAACACAGTACACTGTTCAGACACCCAGGGGACCATTTAGGTCCCAGGACAGAATAAATTGTGGATGCTTGTCTTCCATGCATCTTTTAGGATGGTGGGTCAAGCAGAGCCATACTTAAAGCTCAAAGGGCTCATGGTATAGATCAGGTTTTCACCACTGCTGTTAAGAAGCCAAACTTGGAATTTGAAGCATGTTCATCACTGATCGCCTGAGTTAACGTCTTGATTTATTGTAATAATTTGATATTAGAATGTATTTTAATTAGAGACTGGTATGTGTATGCCGGAGGTCACATTATTCAGAGCAGCTGATGCCAAAGCAAACCTTTGTCATCCAAATATGAGTACTGTATCAGGCTGACGTGATCTAAACTGATAAAAATGAAATGTGTGTGTGGAATTTCATCTTGGTGAAAGTACGGAGCGTTTTGGCAGGCCTGTTGGCAGGATCTATGGCAGCAGAGTGTTTGAACATGAACCAGCAGGAACTGTGATACTGTGGGAGTTTCCTCTGCATTACAGAACCTGGAAAGTGAGCTAAAGAGCATTTTTATCCAAATCCCATCTGGTAACAGTCACTAGGCCTGGGAAAAAAATGGCAACAAAATTAATGTTCTAATACTGGTTCTAAGGTGAGACTGTTTGTGGTGGATTAATGTGTTACCATCATGAATTTCATTACCAAAGATGGATCCAACAGAACC
>BRDA01080068.1:0-11818 GCA_036984385.1 Crenuchus spilurus | reverse complement strand
TTAGTTGCCAACCAGGCTGCTTGCGGCTGTAAGTATAAAGACAATTATGAGCCGCTAACGTTAGTTATCAACTTTAACCAGTTTCAGAAACAAACGAGAGTGAGCAAGCGAGCTAGCTAGCTAGCTGGCTAGCTACAATTACTGCCTAATTACTAGCTAGCTGGCTAGCTGCTGACTGGTAGAATTGCTGCCTAAATGCGAGTTGTTTACCTTAAGTTTAAAGTAAGTTACTCTTTTGTTTCAGTGCGTGTGCTAAAGCCTATTGTCTACTAAACACAGCAGAGCTAAAAGTGAAACTCTGTGCTGAGACTTAATAAATGATCCACCAGCAATATTTCTGCCACATATATTAACATGAAAATAGCCTACATCAACATAATCTGATCTGTTTATAGCTTAAAACCTTATTTACGATTTTTTATTTAAATAAATACCCCCCTTTTTATGCTTATGTACGTCATTTACTGGCATTTATAGGGGCCCACTGACATTGAGAGTGTACAGGGCCCCGAATTTGCTGCTACACCCATGGTCTTTGGCATAGACTGTCTTGGACATAGAGAATCTGACATAGAAGATCTTTGATGTAGAGTCTGTTGCAGGACCAGGACCAAACTGTTGGTAATGGGGAGGAAAGATGTGTGTGTGTGTGCGTAATCCATTTTCAAGGTCTTCTTGCTTTCTTTAGTGAATATCAGCAGATTAGACTTGATCTCTCAGGATTATCTTCACCACTCTAACCCCACCAACCAACACAAATACTGACTACCCCAACCATCTCAACTACCTGTACTACCTCACCCACATCAAATATCTCAACCATCCCAACTACCTCAACAATCACAATCACCTCAACCATCTCAACCATCACTACCACCTCAGCCAACTCAAACATCACAACTACTTCAACCATCCCAACCACCTCAACCACCTCAAACAGCACAACCCCTTCAACCATCACAACTACCTCAACCATCCAACTACTAGTACTACCTCACCCACATCAAATACCTCAACCATCCAAACTACCTCAACTATCACAATTACCTCAACCATCTCAACCATCACAACCACCTCAGCCAACTCAACCATCACAACTACCTCAACCATCACAACCACCTCAACCACCTTACACACCTCAACCACCTCAACCACCTCAAACATCTCGACCACCTCGAACATCACAACTACCTCAACCATCCCAACTACCTGTACTACCTCACCCACATCAAATACCTCAACCACCTCAACCACCTCAAACATCACAACTACCTCAACAGTCCCAATTACCTGTACTACCTCAGCCACATCAAATACCTCGACCGTCACAAACACATCATCCACCTCAAACATCACAACCACTTCAACCATCACAACCACCTCAAACATCACAACTACCTGTACTACCTCACCTACTTTAAATACATCAACTACCTCAACCACCTCAACCATCGCAACCACCTCAACCACCTAAACCTTCACACCCACCTCAACCATGTCAACCATCCCAACTACTTCGACCATCACAACCACCTCAAACATCACAACCACCTCAACCATCTCAAACATCACAACTAGCTCAACCATCCCAACTACCTCAACCACCTTAAACATCACAACTACGTCAACTATCCCAACTACCTCAAAAATCACAACCACCTCAACCATCACAACCACCTCAAACATCACAACCACCTCAACCATCACAACCACCTGTACTACCTCTCCCATATCAAATACTTCAACCATCACAACCACCTCAGCCATCACAACCACCTCAACCACCCCAACTACTTCAACCATCACAACCACCTCAAACATCACAACCACATCAAATACCTCAAACATCACAACTTCCTCAACCATCCCAACTACCTCAACCACCTCAGACATCACAACTACCTCAATTATCCCAATTACCTGTATTACCTCACCCACATTAAATACCTCAACCATCCCAATTACCTCAACCATCACAAACACCTCAACCATCACATCCACTTCAACCATCACAACCACCTCAAACATCACAAGCACCTCAACCATCTCCAACATCACAAATACCTCAACCATCCCAACTACCTCAATCACCTCAAACATCACAACTACGTTAACTATCCCAACTACCTGTACTACCTCACCCACATTAAATTCCTCATCCATCCCAACTACCTCAACCTTCACAACCACCTCAACCATCACAACTACCTGTACTACCACACCCACGTTAAATACCTCAACCATCCCAACTACCTCAACCTTCACAAACACCTCAAACATCACAACCACCTCAACCATTACAACCACCTCAAACATCATAACTACTTGTACTACCTCACCCACATTAACTACTTCAACCATCCCAACTACCTCAACTATCACAATCACCTCAACCATCTCAACTATCACAACCACCTCAGCCAACTCCACCATCACAACCACCTCAACCACCTCAGACATCTCAACCACCTCAAACATCACAAGTACCTCAACTATCCCAACTACATTTCCCGCAAGGGATTAATAAAGTATCTATCTATCTATCTATCTATCTATCTATCTATCTATCTATCTATCTATCTATCTATCTATCTACATGTACTACCTCACCCACATTAAATACCTCAACCATCCCAACTATCTCAACCTTCACAAACACATCAACAATCACAACCACCTCAAACATCACAACCACCTCAACCATCACAACCACCTGTACTACCTCACCCAAATCAAATACTTCAACCATCACAACCACCTCAGCCATCACAACCACCTCAGCCAACTCCACCATCACAACTACCCCAACCATCACAACCACCTTAAACATCTCAACCACCTCAACTACCTCAACTATCCCAACTACCTATATTACCTCACCCACAATAAATACCTCAACCATCCCAACTACCTCAACCATCACAAACAACTCAACCATCACAACCACATCAACCACCTCAAACATCACAGCCACCTCAACCATAACAACCACCTGTACTACCCACATCAAATACTTCAACCATCACATCTACCTCAGCCATCACAACCACCTCAACCATCCCAACTACCTGTACTACCTCACTCATATCAAATACCTCAACCATCCCAACTTCCTCAACCATCACAACTACCTCAACCACCTCAACCATCACAACCACCTCAACCAGCACAACCACTTCAACCATCACAACCACCTCAACCAACTCAAACATCACAACTACCTCAACCATCCAACTACTTGTTCTACTTCACCCACATCAAATACCTCAACCATCCCAACTACCTCAACCATCTCAACCATCACAACCACCTCAGCCAACTCAACCATTACAACTACCTCAACCATCACAACCACCTCAACCACCTTAAACATCTCAACCACCTCAGACATCTCAACCACCTCAGACATCTCAACCACCTCAACCACCTCAAACATCCCAACCACCTCAACCATCCCAACCACCTGTACTACCACACACACATCAAATACCTCAACCACCACAACCACCTAAACCATCCCAGCTACCTCAACCATCACAACCACCTCAACCAGCTCAAACAACTCAACCATGACAACCACATCAACCACCTAAAACATCACAACTACCTCAACCATCACAACTACCTGTACTACCTCACCCACATCAAATACGTCAACCATCACAACCACCTCAAACATCACAACCACCTCAACCATCTCAAACATCACAACTACCTCAACTATCCCAACTTCCTCAACCACCTCAAACATCACAACTACCTGTACTACCTCACCCACATTAAATACCTCAACCATCCCAACTACCTCAACCTTCACAAACACCTCAATCATCACAACCACCTCAACCATTACAACCACCTCAAACATCACAACTACGTGTACTACCGCACACACATTAACTACTTCAACCATCACATACACCTCAACCATCACAACCGCCTCAACCACCTCAACCTTCACAACCACCTCAACCACCTCAACCATCCCAGGTACCTCAACCATCACAACCACCTCAAACATCAAAACTACCTGTACTACCTCAACCATCCCAACTACCTCAACCATCCCAACTACCTCAACCTTCACAACCACCTCAACCATCACAACCACCTCAACCATCACAACCACCTCAACCATCACAACCACCTCAAACATCACAACCACCTCAAACATCACAACCACCTGTACTACCTCTCCCAAATCAAATACTTCAACCATCACAACCACCTCAGCCATCACAACAACCTCAACCATCACAACTACCTCAACCATCACAACTACCTCAACCATCACAACTACCTCAACCATCACAACCACCTCAAACATCACAACCAACTCAACCACCTCAAACATCACAACTACCTCAACCATCCCAACTACCTCAACCACCTCAGAAATCACAACTACCTCAACTATCCCAATTTCCTGTATTACCTCACCCACATTAAATACCTCTACCATCCCAACTACCTCAAACATCACAAACACTTTAAACATCACAACCACTTCAACCATCACAACCACCTCAAACATCACAACCATCTCAAACATCACAACTACCTGTACTACCTCACCCAAATCAAATACCTCAAGCATCCCAAATACCTCAACTATCACAATCACCTCAACCATCACAACCACCTCAGCCAACTCAACCATCACAACTACCTCAACCATCACAACCACCTCAGACATCTTAACCACCTCAACCACCTCAAACATCACAACTACCTCAACTATCCCAACTACCTGTACTACCTCACCCACATTAAATACCTCAACCATCCCAACTACCTCAACCATCACAACCACCTCAACCATCACAACCACCTCAACCATCACAACCACCTGTACTACCTCACCCAAATCAAATACTTCAACCATCACAACCACCTCAGCCATCACAACCACCTCAACCACCCCAACTACCTGTACTCACCCACATCAAATACCTCAAACACCTCAACCATCACAACTACCTCAACCATCACAACCACCTCAACCATCCCAAATTCCTCAACCATCACAACCACCTCAAACATCACAACCACCTCAACCATTACAACCACCTCAACCATCACAATGACCTCTCCCTGTTCAGGTCCTCCATGTTCAACACAAAGTTACATCCTTAAGTGAGAATGAGATAACACAATGAGACAGAACCAGCATAGAAAGATGCAGATAGAGAGAGTGAGAAAGAGAGAGAGAGAGTGAGACCAACAGTGCTAGAAGAGAGGGAAACACAGAGAGTGAGTTGAAAGAGAGAGCGAATGACAGAGAGAGATACTAACACAGAGAAAGAGCGCGAAAGAGAGATTATGCCGTTTTGTGTGGGACGAACGAGCATGAGCCTCTCTCTGCACCGTCTGCAGTGTGTGTGTGTGTGTGTGTGTGCATGCGTGCATGTGTGTGTGTGTGTGTGTAGAGCTTGCTGCAGTGTGTGTGTTAATCCAGCCTATCTCAGGCATTAGCTCTGTCCAGCTCTGTCCAACTATTCACCTCCAAAACCCCCTCACAACACTCTGGAGCCTCTCACAACACACTGAAGCCCCTCACAACACTCTGAAGCCCCTTGCACGGCCATGTGCTGACTGCAGACTTTAACCCCATTATGAGGAAAATAATCTGGGCCACACAGAAGAAGTGCTGTAAAGGCCTTTAGCTCTTAATCTTCTCTCGCTCACTCACAAGCTCTGCTGATGCTTAAGATGTCACTGCTTTTCCTTCTCACCCGTCTGTCATTCTTTCAAAGGGCATTTCTACTGATTTTCCTAAATGTGTACATAATTAAATGTTTAACATGTATTCAGATGTCTGAAGCCTCTAAAAGCCACACTAAAGAGATGGTTCTTCAAGGGTTCTTTAGTAAAGAAGAACCATGAAGCCAAAGGGTTTGTTGCATAATGAAACTGTTCTTCAGATTGATCGGAAAAGTGCTACCCAGATAGCAAAATTATTCTGGCCCTCATTCTCATTTCATGTGGCCTAATTGACAAAAATTAGTTCCAAAAATGTTTCCTCTGCTATTAGAAGCTTAACAATGTAACTACAGCAGAGAACTTTTAGGGGCCATATAGAACCATTTACAACACATTCCTCATCAATCTGAAGAACCCTTTCACCACGTAAAGACCCCACTGACTGAAGATTATGACTGAAGTGCCCTTTAACAAGGCACCTAACCCCTAACTGCTCTCGCCAGGTGCCGTGGATAGGGCTGCCCATTTTGGTCACATGTTCCCACAGCCTGGCGTGTTCACTAGTGTGTGTGTTTCACTGCACAGATGGGTTAAATGAGGATGTTGTGCAATCACGTTGGCAAAGCTGAATCTGATCTACTAATCTAATCTAATCCAATCCAATCTAGTCTAATCTAATCTACACTGCCTGATGTCTAATCTAATCTACACTGCCTGATTAATTCATGGTGGAGTGATACTTCCAGGTTGTAACAAGGCAAAAAAAAATGTTGAAGTATAGTAACTAACTGTACTTGCTTGTAGAGCTTGTGACTTCTGGTTCCTATCACCGCCACTGTAAAGTAATCAGAGGCTGTAAGTTTCTCCACATCGAAGCTTTTCACATCAAACCCCTCTGACTGCCTTTGTTTACATCTCAGTGATTGATTTGTGCAGAAATGGCTGGAATTCCCCTTTAAGGCCTGCTTAAAGCTGCTATCACTCGGGCCCTAATACGCTGTTATATTTTGGTGCATAATTCCAATAAGATTCTTTAAGTGCGGAGATGTTATTGCAGACGCTAATGGAGGCGCGCAGCACTCTTTGAACTTGGCTGATGAATAGCCCTTAGAGAGAAATGAAACAGACTTGAAATACAAATTGGAAAAGCAGGAGGCTGAGAATCACCCTTTGTTCTCAGTTTCACCTCCATGTGCAGTGACCTCTAGTGGACAAGTGTGTAGTTGCAGCTGACTAACATAAAGATCTGACACTTTCTTGACCATTTTTTCATCATTCTTAGAAAGGTTTCAATTATGTGTGCCTGTTTGACCATAGATACTGACTTTTACACTCCTGCACAAAGACTTACTTAAGTGAAAATAAGTGAACCCAGCTGAAAATCTGTGCAAAACATATGGGAAATGAAATATTTCCCCATTTCATTTCTCTCCAGTATGAACACACCATCTGGACATTCAGTGTTTTTTATTATTTAAAAATGTTCTGCATTGTATATTAATACTAAAGTCATCCAAACTATGAAGAAATACATATGTAATTATTTAGTAAACAAACAAGTGTTAAACAAACCAGAATATGTTTTATATTTTACATTCTTCAAAGTAGGCACCTCGTGTTTAGATGATAGCTTTCTATATTTCAAGTTTACTGCATGATTACTTATGTGTTCACTCATAGTCTGGATGACTTCAGTATTCATTTACAATGTAGAAAAAAAAACATTGAATGTGTCCAAACTTTTGACTGGTACTGTACACAAGATTGTATATAATTATTAGAATTATTTGTAATTATTATCTGATCTGTTCAGCATAAACAGTTTTGTTTTAATACTTTGACTTTAATATATATAAAGTATAAAAATAATATATATAAATCAATTATCTGGAAACAATGAATGTTATCAGCTTCATAATCAGCAGAATTTTTTCAAATTAAAAGAAGTGAAAAGAAATTAAAAGGAGTAAAAATCAGTAATTCTGCTTTGAACTCTTCCATTATTTACAGTGAATAAATCATGAACCAGAAATCTTTATCAAGAGGTGATAAACACTAACTACTGTTTACAACTTACAATGTTCAAACTTCTAACTTTTACTAACTTCACCAACTACTAACTACCAGATGTGGAAATCACATTGTACTTGAGTACTGTACTTAAGATTATTTAGGTGGATTTGTACTTGAGTATTATTAAAACTGAATACTGCTGGTCATTTATCTTTGTATACTTCACACCAACAAATAATACTCTTTAATTAGCTAAAACTTTTATATACTTTTACTTATAGTGCTTGTAAGAGCCTGTTGATATGATACATATAATACAGGAGTTACAATATAATATATTCTGAAATATTCTTATACAGTAAAGCAATATATTGTGATTTTTTAAATCTAATTTTTGGAAAACTGTCAATGTTGCATCTTTTTTTAAATGGATCTGAAATTGATAAATGAACATTTAACATCACAATGAGATTTAATGAAACAACGAGAAACAAAGCCCAAGAAACAAAACCGGAGAAACAAAACCAGGGAAACAAGAAACAAAGCCAGAGAAATAATGAAAAACAAAAACAGAATTAATGATCATTGTGTGGGTGGATGCTTAGTTTTTGTGAAATTAGCAGCAAGTCACGTGAGCATGCTGACAAAAACATGGTGGATGAACAATAACTGGGACAAAATTTCCCCAAAAAAGTCAATGATAACTGAACTGTACAATAATGAGGGCAAACGATAACCGAGGTTCCACTGTACTTGTGTATGTCTAAATGTTTTTTGGCTCATTTTGAGTTTTAATGTTAAATGTTTCCTGGATGGTAGTTAATTGAATAGGATAAATTCAGCCAGACATAATCAACCCTGGAAAACATCTAATCTACAAAACACAAAATTAAACTCCAGATCTGGACTTATCATTAACCTTCAGAATTCACTCATCATGTCAGCGTGAACAAATCAAATACCTGATCATATCAAGTTCTTTCAAGAAACATTGATCACATTGAATTACATTTACACTCTGTCTTTGAAAGTTTGATGTTAAAAGACAAAAAAACAAGATATAATATTATATAAATTTAAAATAAAAATTATATTTGCAAGTCTGTGAAAGTAGTGAGGTGGGAGGGGCCTGTGAGGAAGCCACACAATTCAGCAGTAGCCCAGTCCACCCCCAAGTGGACAAAAATGGAACACTTGCTGTTTGTTGTAAGCAGTTGTACAGCTTTAATTAATATGGATTTTTATCATAATATGTTCAAATTTACAGCCTGTGTTTACACTGAATGTTTTGTGTAGGTCCTGGATGTTGATACAGTATGTCAAAGTGTAAAATGATTGTCAGGTCTGAAAAGACAGACCAAACATTTCACTGTGGTTTGTAAAGATCTAAAGAATTTAATTATGGCCCAAATAATCTAAGAATCAAAAGGGTTAAACACCGTGCAGTGCTTAGAGTACGTCGGCTATGGTGAGAGTGAGTTTTAAAGTTCTGGAGCAGACACAAAGACGGGACAAGGCAGGGCTCACGGACGCCACAACACCAGCACGGCCTCATTGTTTTCTGCTCTTTTCATCTCCTCTCATTCTCTCCAAATATTTGGAGGAATGCTCGGAATAACATGGAGGAACTGAGAAAGGCCAGCTTGTATATTGTTGAAAGGAACTCTGGCAGTGTGGTGTTTCTTCAAAGTCCATTTTTTGCCTTGTTATGTTTAGAGGTTTCTCTTTTTGTGTTCCCCGTGTAGTGGAGATGCAGAACACAATATAGAGGATATCTTATTGTTCCAGCCTCCGATTGGAGATAGGGGGTCGTCTGTTCATTTATTTTTCATGCTTCTTAAGAGCCTGAACAGACGGAGAAGAAGAGAAGGTTGCATAAAGGCAGAAAATAATCCCTTTTGTATGTGTCTCAGTGCAGCGTAAAGAAGAGCGTTGGCCAAGCAGACTGGTGAGGCCCGGTCACAGGTACAGCTGTGTCACATAAGGCTGGTCCTTCTATGCTGGTACAGTTCATACGTGTGTTGAGTAGAGCCTGACTAAATTCACACATTTCACAGAACTAATATCTCAAATATCACAGATTTCACAAAAGTGTTGCATTTCACAGTTGATGTTTATGTAAAATATGTTAAACTCAAATTATAGTGTTAACATCTTGTGTTATCTTATGTGTTAACATCTTTCTTATAGTTTAATTTATATAGAGCCTTTGTCCAACACACACACACACACTCACACACACATTTATTTTTGTGAATTGTGGGAACATTGCATAGACTTACTCAAACATTAAATCCCTAATCTGAACCTTAAATCATGTCCTCAACTTAAAACTCATTATTTACATTGCAGGGACCAGGTCTGTAGGCCTAAGGTCCTCACAACCGTTTAAACTGAGTGTTTAAACAGGTTTGGGTCCCCACAACATGGCATAAACCTGGTACACACACACACACACACACACACACACACACACACACTTTGGTAGTACTGTACTAGTGAGGACATTCTATTCACTTGTGTAATACTGAGTAAAAATAAACATAAACCTAAACTTAAACTTAGCAACCAAAGGTTCTGCTCTTTTAATTAAAAATGTTTGTAATGAAAATGTCACAATTCTTATGAGGACCAGCAAAATGTCCCCACTTTAACACATCTGACATGCATTTCTATCATTATGAGGACTTTCAGTCCCCACCAAGGAGAAATACAATAACATACACACACAGAAGTAGAGGAAGAAGAGGAGAAGAAATCTCCCCAGTCTATGGTCTAGTGCCACTTGACTTGTCTAGTAAAGAGTCATTGTCTGTGAATATCTCTCACAGGACGTTTAATAGCTCTGATGTAGCATCACGATTCAGTGAGGTACAGCTCACTCAACCCGGGAAAATAGTGCACTAGTTTGTAACTTTTGTTTTTTACAGTATATCGGTATAGCACAGTGTGACGATGCTCAGTCAACCTTCATGTAAATGACGGTACCAAGTCACCGGTCTGATAATGACTGTTTGAGGCATGTAGTTTGGTGTAGAATGAAGAGGTTGTAGTCGTCAACTCTTTCTGGTGACTTTTATTGTGCGATTTAAACTACAAAAGGTAAATAAACACTGGCAAAAAGGAAAAGAAATGAAAGGTTTAAAATGTCCTGGCTCTAAAATGTCCTGGCAACACAGGTAGTTTGTACACACCACTCTGCAAAGAGTTAGCGTGACCTTCCATCTCATTACATCCTGACTGAGCTACTTTCAAGTTCAAACCTCTCCTTTTTAAATGGTTAGACTCCTCCCTCGGACGAAACCAATATTGCATGGGTGAACTCTAGAATTACAATATTAACATTAAAGCAGTTAAATGATATTGTAATACCTTAACCCATTCTACTCCACCGGTGTTAACTGTTACATGCACAAATATTCTTATAATAACTGCAGTTAACTCATGTTCTTATCTCTTTTTAGTTCTCAAGTTCCCTGACTCGCCCTATCCTGTGTGAATAGTGGATCCTGCCGAACCACACAAAGGTAACTCTTGGACTCTTTTGACTGTCTAGCTTTCCTCAGCACAAACAAACACACACCTGTTCTAAACAGTGTTATCATCACATCATCAGGTAAGTATTATGTTCTCATACCTCATATATACATGAATGGTGATTGGCACCTAGTGACCATATCACACACAGTACATCACCTAAAACCTGTGCACTCTGGGCAGTAGGACTGTCATTATTTCTTATATATAGTACATACATATTATTACTGTTATTGTGGACCAATCACAAAAGTGAGTCATTCTTGTGTATGTGTGATCTGCTTTGTATCACACGGTGAAGTCATCCATTGTCCATTCTCAGTACAGCTTCACTACGTACTGAGGTCACTGAGATGCTGCCACCACCATGTTTCACACCTGGTATCTTATTATCATGGACATCAGTCACATCATATTCTTTGTCCATGATGATGTTTTTACACTCTGATACTGACAGGTGTGCTCACAGAAACCCTGTCATGTGGCGTCTTTGATGTACCAGGCCAAGTAATTCCAAACCAGGGGTGGTCATAATAATAATAATAATAATAATAATAATAATAAT
>BRDA01080064.1:0-11452 GCA_036984385.1 Crenuchus spilurus | reverse complement strand
TTTAAAAAAAAAAAAAAAAAAAAAAAAAACTGTTAAATTAAAAACCAAAATAGTTACATAAAAAGAGTAAAATGAATTAAATGATTAAAAATGATTAAAACCATTTAAAAAATACAATAAAAGAAAATAAATAAATGTCGTTAAAGAAAAGTACAGAATATTTTAAACTGAGCTGTAAGCCTGCTCAAGCAGGAATGTTTTAAGCCTTGATTTAAAAGTGTCTAAAGTTGGGGCTCTTCTAATATTCTCAGTCAGCTGGTTCCATTTATGAGCAGCATAGTAGCTAAATGCTCCCTCTCCATGTTTGGTTTTGACCTGAGGCAGGACTAACTGACTAGTTCCTAAAGATCTGAGAGCTCTGCTCGGCTCATATCTCTGTAGCAGATCTGATAAATACGCTGGTCCTACCCCATTTAGACATTTATAGACCAGTATTAACACCTTAAAATCTATTCTGTAACACTGGTATCTAGTGTAAGGATTTGAGGATGGAAGTGATGTGATCTTTTCTTTTGCTCCTAGTGAGAACTCTGGCAGCTGCGTTTTGAATCAGCTGAAGCTGTTTAATGGTCTTATTTGGAAGTCCAGTTAAGAGACCATTACAATAATCAATCCTGCTAGAAATAAAAGCATGGATAAGTCTCTCCAGGTCTGGTTTAGTAAGAAAATCACTAATCTTACTGATGTTCTTAAGATGATGATAAAATGCTGATCTAGTAACCGCTTTAATGTGACTACTAAAACTGAGATCTGAGTCCATTAATACACCAAGGTTGCAAGCAAGTTCTTTAGATTTGAGGGCTTTCGAGTCCAGATACGTAGCTTATCTTTGTCTCTCATTGCTATTTCCAAATAGTATAATCTCAGTTTTATCTTTATTCAGCTGCAGAAAGTTGTGTCCCATCCAGTTTGTAATGTGTTCAAGGCACTTGCTTAATGAGTCAACTGGACCAGAGTCGTTTGGGGACAGGGCCATGTAAATCTGAGTATCATCTGCATAACTGTGATAGGACAGCCCATAGTCCTGTAAAATCTGGCCAAGAGGAAGCATGTATAAATTAAATAAAAGTGGACCAAGAATAGAGCCCTGGGGGACACCACAGGTCACTGGCATGTTCTCTGAAATATTATTTTCTATTTCTACAAAGTAGTTCCTGCCTTCCAGGTAAGAAACGAACCACTTCAGGACTGTTCCTGAGAGTCCAACCCAGTTTGCGAGTCTATCTATAAGAATCTTATGGTCAGTGGTATCAAAGGCAGCACTAAGGTCAAGAAGTAATAGAAGAGATACCTTTCCAACCTCTATATTTAAGCGATTGTTATTAATTACCTTGATTAGAGCAGTTTCAGTGCTGTGATTAGACTGGAATTTGTCTAGGCTACTGTTGAGGAACAGGAAACTAGTGATTTGCCTATTTTCTCAATGATTTTGCCAATGAACGGTAAATTTGAAATTGGTCTGTAGTTACTTATCTGAGATGATTCTAAATTTTTCTTTTTTAGAAGAAGCTTTACAACTGCAGTTTTTAGTGAGCTCATAAAAGACCTCCGACATGAGTGAGGTGTTTACAATGTGGAGTATGTCTGGTGCTATAGTGTGAAACACAGTCTTTAAACATTTGGTTGGTAGGGTGTCAACACTGCAAGTGGATGGTTTTAGATGATTAACTGTGTCAATTAAAATTTCACTGTTTACAATACTGAACTCTGACATTTGAACTAAAGAGTTTTTATGAGGTGATGGAGAGGGTACAGACTCACTGTTGGATATAAATGTACACTTGTCTGATATTCTTGATTTTAGTGTTAAAAAATAATGCAAACTCATTACATCTGTCAGTTGTTAATAATTCAGGTGCCACTAATGAGGGTGAATTAATAAGTCTGTCAACCATGGTGAAGAGGATTTTGCTGTTGTTAATGTTATTGTTGATGATGGTAGAAAAATAGGATTGTCGTGTTTTGCATATTATATATTTACGCCATCTGCGTTCTGCCTTGCGACATTCCCTCTTTTGGATTTGAACACCAGAGGCATTTCTCCATGGTGCTTTCTGTTTGCAAGACAAAGCCTTTACTTTAACCGGCACAATCTCATCCATAACACTGACAATTTTTAAATTAAAACTATTCAGTAGATCATCCACAGAGTTGGATTGTTCACACAGTGTAGCGCACATTTTACTCATGAAAAGTGTCGGTGTACAATCCTTTATAATCCTTTTCTTGACACAAATTATTCTCTCCCTGATGACTGGTGAGGCACACGTATCAAATAATACACAGTAGTGATCTGACAACGCGACGTCCTTCACAGTTACTGATATGTTGAGACTCTTTGAAATAACAATATCCAGCGTGTGACCATGACAATGTGTACTCCCTGTAACATGCTGTGAAAGGCCAAAAGATTCTAATATGGCATGTAGTTCCTTGGCAAAACAGTCTTTGGGATTGTCAATATGTATGTTAAAGTCACCATCAATAACAAAATGGTCAAAGTCAGTAGAGATAAAAGACAGCATCTCTGTAAATTCATCAATAAAATTAACACTGTACTTCAGAGGCCTGTAGACAGTTAGTAGTAAAATCTGTGGTGTCCCTTTCAGAACTACACAGAGATACTCAAATGTTGTGAAGTCACCAAATGATAACTGCTTGCACTGCAAAGAACCATGGAACAGAGCAGCTATACCTCCACCTTTTCTAATGGCACGAGATACATTTACAAAATGAAAATCTGGAGGAGCCGACTCCATTAAAACAGTTGCAGCACTACATTCATTTAGCCAAGTCTCAGTTAAAAGTATAAAATCAAGCGTGTGCTGTAATAAAGTCATTAATTAAGTGTGATTTATTTGTGAGAGATCTGATATTTAGAAGAGCTAACTTAGTAACTCGTGCACTTTGCCACAGAATCTGTGTCTCACATTTATATGCTGTAGATTGGCTTCATTCACAGTATCTGACCTGAACTCCCTGATCTTTCTCTCTCTGATAAGTACTGGAATGGGAGAGATTACAGGCACCTAAGTTACAAGCGTGTTTTGAAAATGTGTACTGCTGAGGTCATCACTACAGCAGCCAGGACCTGAAAAACGTCACTTTTCCTCGCTCTTATCAGCTGATGAAGCTGTGTGAAGCTCCTGCTGGCGTTGGGGGAGGGTGTTTTGGCTCTGACATGGTGTCATCAGCTGGTACAGCAGAGTTCCTGAATGTTAGTGCTGATGTACCACCACCAAGAGAAGTAGATAAATTACACACTGAGAAAATGAGATTGTCTGTCAGAACTTTAACACCCCTCTTGTTCATGTGCAGTCCATCTCTCCTAAAAAGTTCTCTCTTCCCAAAAAACAAGTTAAAATTGTCAGTGAAGTTCAGTCCATTTGACCTGCATCTGTTCTGTAGCCAGGTGTTTAAGCCCAGTAACCTTGAGAACATATTGGTGCCTCCTGCAGGTAGAGGTCCACTGATGAAAAATTGTATATTGAACTTTCTGAGAGTGTTAATAAGATCATTCAAATCTCTTTTTAGAACTTCAGACTCCTGTCTGACAGTGTCATTCTTCCCAACGTGTACAATAATCCGCTTCACATTCGTGTGCTCAGCCAGTACAGTTGGAAGCTTTGCAGTAAGTTCAGGGACTATGATGTTTGGCTCACATCGCACTATGAGTTTTGGGTTTGTTACCCCATTAACAGTGTCATCTCCAAGGATTAGGGTGTCTGCTGTAGGTTTGTTTGGGTTTTGTGACCTGCTGACATATCTGGCACTTTCTGCGTTGTGTTCACTGCGTTTGTGATTCTCACAAAGGCCATGCAGTGGTTCAAATCTGTTTTTCAGTTGAAGTGAGTAGGACCGATATTCTGGTCTGGTTCTGGGCTGTGCTCTCTCAGCAGCAGTGTTAGGTTTAGCAGCTGAAATTCCTGGACCAGCTGTGGTACCAGGAGTAGAAGACAAGACTACAGAGCTATACAAAGCACGGTGTTTGGGTCTAACTTCAGTCTGCACCCATTGCCCATATCTAGCTGTACTCACAGCAGTGTTGCCATCCAGACGATCTTCTGGTCTGGATCTGTGTGAAGCATGAAGTGCTGTAAAATCTCAGCTGTGTTGACTTTGGACTAAACACAGTGGACCAACACCAGCAGCCCAAACCATCACAGACTGCAGAACCTGCACACTGGACTTCAGACACCTTGTACTGTGTGTCTCTCCACTCTTCCTCTCTGAGAGATACACAGTATTTATAGCGTTTAATAGTCATTTACTCAAAATATTATAATTGTGCTTCTGGGTTTCTGGTTGTCATGAGATACAAACCACACTGATCAACATTAAAACAAAAAGACTTGAATGTGTCACTTTACATGTAATAACTATAAAATACAACAGTTTATCTTTAATTATATACAAAAGGAACTTTTTATTCATATTTTTAAGGAACGTAATATTCATATTTTTTTGTGTACCAGTTTGTATGTAGACATTTAAATTAGTCAAAATGTCTTTTCTATATAATGTAAACAAATTCTATTATATACAGTACATAGCATCTAATTTCATGAAACTGATCTTGTAATGTAGACAGGCAGCCGGCTTTTTAACATTTGTTCTGGACTCATTATGCAAATAGCAAGTAATTTAAATTTATACTGCAGCATTAGCAATGTAGGAGGTGAGTGTGTGACCCACATCTCCTAATGATACTGAGCTGTTAATATACAGACTGGTTTATATATTTAATATATTGTATGTTTGTCCCTGCAGTTTTTGGTCATTCTCAGCACTTGTAGTCATGGTTGTGGGGGGGGGGTGAGTGGTGTGATAGTGTCAGATGCTTGTGTTGCTGCAGATATCACACGTCAGTATCAGTTATAGACTAACACTGGTAAACCACCCCACCCAAAAAAGTCCAGCCAATAGCAGCTCTGTGGTCATGAGGGGATCAGCAGTGAACGACTTCACATCAACAGTTTCAGAAAGTTTCTCACGGCTGTGAATGTAGAGTTTACAAGATGCTTCAAGTCAATTTAAGTCAACGGGCTGAACAGGTTGAAACAAAACTTTGATATAAATTTTATCTCAAACATATTTATGTAAAAATGAAACAAAGCGATGCAGAATGTAACTGATCTGTAATTATGAATCAGACTAATTAGAAATGTTTAAAAATGAGAAAAATGATTTGTGAAAAAACAAATCCCAATCCTATCCTGGTGCTGGAGCAGTACCACACTGGAAAGTTCAGATCCATCATTATGTGTCATTCATATGACTGTGAAGGTCCTCATTATCTGGATGTGGAGCAGGACCATGACTGGCGCCCCCTGTGGTAATCTATAGAACAGCACGGAGCACCCAGAAGCTTCTCTGAAATTGTGCTCTTGTACCTCTCCTCACTCTTTCTGTCAGCTTACATGCATGTGTAGGTGTTGTCCTCACAAACTGATTTCATGTTTCTTTTAAAGCAGATGAAAGTTCTGCTAGCCAGTGCAGTACAGTGTATGCTGATGTGAACCCTGACCTGATGTGCAAAGATGTAAGTATCTCTGCAGCCTGAGTGCACTTGTCCACCTGTGGCAGCTTCATCTTACACCTCTCCTGTACAACTGAAACAAACTTAAAACATTTCTTATTTAAATTAACACACACTAATTACAGGTTTAGTAAAGATGAAGGTAATACAAATGAGCTGTCTTGGCTTCTGAAGACATTGTTGCTTATAATACAGCTATGACAAACACAAACACATTACCTCATGTTATACCCCAGAGATGAGAAATACCCTTCTGACTGACAGGCGTATGTTAATTCTGTAAGCTCACTGGACTAAAAATTGTCCCCTTGTGTAAGGTGGGAGTAACTTCAGGGTTCAGGTTCCTAACCAGGGTTAGGGTTAGAAAAAGACTACCTGGAGCAGATAAACATGAACCTGGTGTCACCAGTGTAATACCCAGGAAACACTTTGTTATTGTCTCACCAGAAATCTGCTTTACAAATGTAAACAAATCAATTCTTTCTTCACTGTGGGGGAGTAATAGTGTATAAATGTGCAGCTAGACCTTCAGAGCTGCGATCAGTGTAAACTACAATCAGCATATTGTAGTACAGACATTACTCTGCTTACAGCTTATGTTTTTCTTTTTTTGTGGTATTTCATTAACATTGAAGTTCACAATTAAAGAGTTTTGTTGTGCATTACAGAAACGGTCACAGAGTATTGTTAATGGGACATCCATTTACGAAACTGTCGATGACCTCAGAGTAACATCAGACAAGGTTAGTATTTTTACTTCATATACTTCATAGACAAAATGATTTTAATTATGTAGTTCATATGTAAATATGTAATTCATACAAACACACACATACAGTGAAATCAACGTTTTGTTCATTTTATTTAAAATTAAGTGGAAAATAAGTAATTTCATGTCTAAATGATACAAATGAAAACACTATTTTGTAATAACTTTAGTGAAAAACACAATTAAATATACATTATGCCATAAATTTAGTACAGCCATTTCCCCAAAAAATGTTACATTCAGTAAATAAAGAGTAAAAACATTATCTTTTGTCACTTTTAAAACAATCATCAAAACATGTACCCAAACTTTTGCATAAGACCGTCAAGAAGATTGTCAGCCTGCCCTAAAGTCCACACTTGCAGTCTGTGGTTAGTCTGAGGTGTGACATTTCTCTGGTGAAGACTGAAAGTGTGGTTATGTTTGGTATGTTAGTATGATGTAGGGTTGCCTACGTTCTCTCATGGTAATGTCATTTCCACTTATTTCAGACACATTAGAATATCAGTAATGCATTGACCTGTAGGATATATAGGTTCTGTCCCATTACTCACATTGTAGCCTTAGTTGCAGCTCACTTGCATATATCTTCTTATCCCCCATTACTTTCATTTTCCATAACAGAGGTGCTCAAAACTGTCATTTAGATACACATGAACATTTCACTCTTAAACCAATCACAAGACAGCTGAAATAGTCAATAATAAGTCTTTTATCGTCTCATTTGCACAGACTGAGTAAATGATCATTGTTTTGTTAGAGAAAACACTACTTAGCTTATATTAGTGATGTTATTGATTTATATAAGCCAATCAAGTGTCATTAAATTAAATACATAATCTTATTTGTATGGAGATGGATACCAACACACCAACAGACAGAATAATCTGGAGAAATATCACATAGTCACCATGATTTGGAATAATCTAGATCACATTAATAACAACAACAACAACAGTAATAACAGTATTCACATCACAAAAGTGTGCCCTTCGTGGATATTATGGTAAGTATTGGCAGAGTCATATGCTTGCAGTTAGTGTGTGTTTAGTTATCTTGCAGTGCACAAAACCACAAGTTTGAACTATGGGATGGGCCTTGTTGTGTAAAACAGAAAATGTGTGTAGGTGTATACAAAGATTTAAACATTCACAGTAACCGTCAAAAGTTTGGACACCCCTTCTCGATAGTGTTTTTTCATGATTTAAAAATGTTCTGCATTGTAGATTAATACTAAAGTCATACAAACTATGAATAAATACATATGTAATTATTTAGTAACACTTAAGTTTACTACATGATTCATTATGTGTTCCTGCACAGTCTGGATGACTTCAGTGTTCATTTATAATGTAGAAAAAATAATACATAAAAACTTTGAAGAAGTTCACTGTGTGTCCAAACTTTTGAGTTGTACTGTATATGTGTAGAAATATCTGTCTGTAAGCACACTTGGGTTCCACTTCACATGATACAAAGTAATCTCTAAAAATTATAATATGGTGAAAAAGTTTAATATAATTTTATTTATAATTCAATTTAAAAAAATTTCCCCTGCCCTGCACCCAGTGAGGGGGTAGGGGACTAGCCTTGACCCTGATAAGGATTAAGCGGGTGTGATAATGGATGGAATGGATGAATGAAAATTCATTTTAAATTTGGTAACATTTTCATTAAATTGCACCCTAATCATTCAGTGCCACACCAAAAAATGAAAAAGTTATTACATTTTATAATTTAGTTCAAAAAGGTAAACTGACATATTTATTACATGTGAACTGACATATTTCAGGTCTTGTTGTTTTGATGTTGATACTGTTTGAATAGTAATTTTACTAAAAAACAAAATATTCTAATAATTAAAAATACCTTTTTATGACAACTTTTTGATGTCACTGTGTAAGCCTAAACTATAATTCTTAAACTAGGCTCAACTAGATCTAAACTGAAATTTTGCCTAATTTCACACGCAACTTAAAAAAATTGCTTGTTTTATTTATTCTTTAGCATAAAGTAAACAATCAACTATACAGTAGAAGTGTGTGCAGAGAAAGTAAAAAAAAAAAAAAAACAGCAAGGGCTTGTACAGAGTACTTTGTAAATAAAAAGCAAAATTATGTCATTAAGTTAAAAGAAAAATAAGAAAATGATGGATAATCACAGATTTCACAGATTTCTTTATTTATTTAAAAATAATAATGCTATTTCAATGCCGTTGTTAGAATAGAAGCATGCACTGGATATGGTGACTTGCAGAGGGAATTGAACTGTATATTCACCACAGTTTAGTGTACAGTGCCTTTTCCTAAAGTTTTATAACAATCAACAAAACAGCACACTTTCCCAGACAGTAGGCAAAACTCCCCAGTTCATGGTTCAGAGTCACTTGATTTGTCCAGAAAAGGGTCATTAGCTGTGGTAAATATCCCTCTGTAGAAGTCTATTAGCTGTGGTGTAGCATCATGTTTCAGTGAGGTGCAGCTCACTCAACCCAGGAAAATAGTGTGTTAGTTCAGCTTGGGTGCCAAACTGTTATTACTCTTATGTGACCTCAAAAATGTGAAATGATTTCATATTAAAGTATAGAATGCTTAATTGTTTATTTTCGTAGCATTATATGGAAAAAGACAAATTTCCTATTATTAGGAAATTACCTTTGAAATGAACTTGCCTATTAATTTGTCCTTTTTTCTCTGTCCCACAGCCTCAGACCCTTTATGACAAGGTGAATTTTGCACGTCCAGCGCCTCCCACTCCCTTACCTTACAACAATGTACTGTAAAGATCTTTTCTGATTCTCTTCATGTGTTTAATGTCTTGGTCTGAGCTGGGTCAATGAGCTGAAGTTGTCTGTCGGTAGAACTCATCTCTTTGTTTTGTAGCAGATGTTCAGTTGTCTGCTTCGTGTATGAGGACCCTACAGCTGTGTTTACAAGCAAGCTTTATAATCTGTCTAAATGATCAGTGATCAGACTGATAAAAATGTGCAGTGCACAAACTTTTTGTGTTGCACAGAATGTACAATGTAAATGAAGCCTTACATATAGAACATGGTCCTGAAGGTCCAGTAGTGCATTTTTAACACTCTACATTCACTTTTCCAGCAGGAAGCAGCAAATGCTGAACTCTTAAACAGTACAATGAATGTACAGGTCCTTAGTAAAGACAGGGTTAGTGGAGTCAATGCAACTTTACATACATTCATTACGTTCTCTAAAGATACTGGAGGCGGTTCCACCCCATTGTCAGGAAAAGTGATGGTCCAGTACCAGAATTTCTAGATTTCTGCACTTTTAAAACTTCCAGCAGATTGTCACACAAGTCCTAAAAATAAAGAAAAGCAACTCAAACAAAAGAGAGAAAGACTTTGTCATTTATTTATTGTGGAAAATAATCCAGTATTGCATATCTGTGACTGGCAAAAGTATGTTTAAAGGAGACATATTATGGAAAAATCACTTTTTTAGTGTGTTTAAATTTGTATTTGGGTATCAGCCTACCAACACACAAACTGTGACAAAATCAAAACAGTCAGTTTATTGTGGACTGCTTGGGTCTCTGAAAACATGATTTTACGATGGTTCAGGATAGGGCTCCCATTATTGTACAGTAAGGGGATTTTAGGCCACGCCCCCATCAGTGTGGCACCACCCACAAGCTGGAAGTCAGTCATTTTTATATTAACACATAACCTAATAACACCTGAAAAGGTGTAACAGCAACAGAAAAGGCAGTGGATTATGGATATAATTTTGACAGCAACATCCACCTAATGTTGGTAAAAACTGGAAGTTGATGTCTTTTATCTTCAAGAAAAACCTCAGCTTCGTTGAGTGAAAATGTATTTTATTATTATTTTGTGCTGCTGTGGTCTTTGTTTTGGTCATGTTGGGCTGTTACAGTGAGTTGTTTTCATAGACTGGATCTGTATCTCTACATGAGTTTAGATCTTGTGTACAGATGAAGTTAACTTAGCGTCTTATTCCAGCTTTCCTTTCCACCTAAAATTGTGTTTGTGTGTGAGAGAGACAGAGAGAGAGAGAGAGAGAGAGAGAGAGCGAGCGAGCGAGAGATCTGCCCTCTGTTCTGAGAAATGTTGAGGTGTGAACTGAGTGTTTTTCTTCACCCGCCTACTTAATTCAGTCGTGTCTGAGACAGGTCTACACATCAAGCAGGCTTATCTGACTACTAACCCCTGAGGTTTTGTAACCCAAAAATGTGACCTACATTTCATGTAGACTCTCAGGCAAAATGTTCACTAAAGGTTAACAAGCCAAACAGGCATAATTTGCCTCCTTTAAGATTAGCAGATCAACTGAAGGTGAAATTTGAGTCAGGTGTTTTAGGTCAAACTTAAGTCACATATCACTTATCACAACATATAGAACATTCTAAAGGGTTCTCAAACATTCAAGCATCACTGTAAATGGCTTTATGTGGTAATAAATTATATAATCATGTTTATTCAGCTCAATTACACAAAGGCATCATTCCACATTCTCAGATACACAAAGGCATCATTCCACATTCTCAGAAAACAAAGTACTGGACCATCACTGGGCTGCAACTGCAAAGGATCTGTCTTCAGTACCTTTAAGCGTGGTTCACACTACAGGGTTTAAAAATCCTAAACAATGTAGAAAACGTGATACACCCCACACATATTTTTCACTGACTTTTCTGTCCTTGATCATTGTTAGTCATAAAGGCGCCCCAACACTACACAGTCTGCCCTTAATTGTAACACCACACACTTTGAGTAACACACCCAACCAGTAGCTCTGAGCCTTAAAACCTTATGGGAGTGCCTCGCAAACTGTTACAGTGGCTTGCAAAAGTATTCAGACCCTTTGAATTTTTTCACAAACGTAAATGTATTTTATTGAGATTTTAAGTGATAGACCAACACAAAGTACCACATAATTGTGAAGTGGAATGAAAATGATACACGGTTTTAAAAATTTTAATCAAATAAAAATCTTAAAAGTGTGACGTTCATAAGTATTCAGCCACCTGTACTCTGATACCTCTAAACAACATCCAGTGCAGTCAATTACCTTCAGAAGTCACTTAATGAGTTAATAGAGTCCAGCTGTGTGTAGTTTAGTCTCAGTATAAATACACCTGTTCTGTGAAGGCCTCAG
>BRDA01080062.1:5039-19168 GCA_036984385.1 Crenuchus spilurus | reverse complement strand
AAATATTAGATGTTGGCATCTCCACATCATTGCATTCAGTTTTTATTCACAATTTGTTTAGTGTCCCAACTTTTTTGGAATCCAGTTTGTACTATAGTGATAATTTGTTATGCTAATAAAATCATGTTAGTAGATATACTATTATTTTTTATCTTATATTCTATCTTCCTAATCTATGTAAATGTATGTGCAATTGTATCTATCTATCCATCCATCATTTGCAAAAATGCATTTAAAATGCTGTAAAATGCTGAGTAACAGGTCAATTCCTTAGTGTATTTTCTTTATTTTAATGATAATCTTTAATGTATAGAAAACAGAATAAGAAGAATAATTTTTTCATACATTTTTTAATTTTTTTACCATTGTTGCTTCACATTGGACACTTTGTTACTAAATTTCATTGCCTTGTACTTGTACTGAGCAATAAAAGTAAAGTTGAATCTTCAAAGCAACATGCTTCAAAGTACCCCATGCAAAAAATAATCAAAAATAACTTCTGAATAGGTTATAGTGGACCAATGTAAGTCATCATGTAAACATTTTTAAATCAGTGATTTCACAGTGCATGCAATAGACAGTTAAAGGTCTGTCCTTTGTGTATCTTAAAGATTGTACATTGATTTTCCAGAAGAAAGATTTGTGTCTTTAACTGAACTTTTTTTAAAGAAAGTAAAATAGTGTGGAGTCAGGACAGGGTGAATCTTCAAATGTATTCATTACAACACAATCTCAAACTGTTATGTTGTCTAACTAAAGGTAGTGAAAAAACTTCAAGGTCTCACCTCAGTGACAGGAAAGGTACAGACTCAGTAACCATCCAGTATCTTTTATTTGGAGAGGGTAAACATGTAGGAATAAACTATGGAATAAAGGAAAATATGAATAACACTTCTGGCAAACTTCTTTAAGTAGGCCATGACACCTTCAGTGGCTTCAAATGGGAGGAAAATAGGTGGTTGGTTACAAAAGGGGTTCGAGGCGCGGTGTGTATGAGCCAGACACTGGTATTGATTTCTTGGGTGTAAAAAAGTGCCTGGGTCTTCATGCTGGCGGATGAGGGGGTGGAGACGAGGAAAGTGATGTGTGGTCAGGTCACGGTGAAAAAAAAAGAAGCTCAACTCCCTCCATTTTCTCCACAAGCACCTTTGTTTAGAGGAGAATTAGACAGCCTCGGGCTTGGAGACACTGAAAGAAGGATGGGGGAGTTTGAAGACACAGGCAATACAGCAGCCGAGATGTTTCTGCAAGACATATGCAGTAAGAAATCAATGTCATTAGACAAGAGCGAGGAGGCTTCTCCTGCAGGGACTGATAAGAGCAAAAAGTGAGAGACTGATACTAAAAACTGAGAGATTACTGGAGTCTTGTAGGTTTCTGTTCCCGCACAACCTCCCCCCTCACCTCCAACTGTCAGAAACAACAGTTTCCAGCCTGTTGCAATGTGTTGCAAGGTTGTTGCGATACATGAGAAAATAAGTGATGCGTAGAGCCGATACGGTGCACCTGTTTTAATAAATGCCAGCACAAAACCGCTCGTGGACTGGCAGCTGCTTGTCTAAACATGAGGAGAGTACAATTAATGCAATTTGCTGTGTTTGCCCAAGTTATTTTTCACTTAATTATATAAATCTTTTTTGAGCTGCTGATGGAAGCCGCCAGGTTCATTTCTACTTATTGCGAGGAGATGTTTTCAACACAGGACAAGATAAGCTTGCAGCGTTTTCTCACATCACGGCTTTTAAGGGCAAAGTGGAGCTCAGCTCCGACGCTGTACGGGTGGTGAGAATTTGCGCGAGATGACAGGATGAGTTATGTCGAGATGATAGCATCTGGCAGAGTCGGCACTGCTGCAGATTAGAATAAGATGTAGTACAGGCTTACTTTTTTATTTCCAGACCCTGCTTTTGCAGTTTAAAAATGACTGTGAGCTATGAATATATAAATAAAAGATCGTCAGCCAGGCATGTGCCTTATTTGTGCCAACAGGCTTGACAAGTAGCCACCAGTTGAAATTCACCAAAACATAAATGCAGAGAGGTCATGCAGGATAACAAGGATGAAACTTGGAAAACTGACACATGTCTTATGTGCTCCAACAGGTAACCATCAGTTGACTTATACAAAACAAATGTCGAGTAGTCATGCACAATAATGCACATATTTATAATAATAATGTACATATTTGATAGGTAATTGCTACTTTAACTGATCAAAACATGAAGTTAGAGTGATCATGCTTCATAATGAGGACCAAAACATCAACTATGATCAAGCTTGACATGTAACACCAGTTGAACTGATCAGTAAAATGGTCATTTTAATAATGTAGACCAAATTTATTGGCCAAGAAAAGCAGCAAATGCCTTATTTGGGGCAACCACCCAATGAACTGACCAAAACATGATTGTAGAGTGCTTTTGTACAATAAGGACTAAACTCATTGGCTAAGAAAACGAATGTGCCTTAATTTTATTTATTTATTTATTTAATTAAAAAAAAACTTGACAGATAACTGCTATTTGAACATGTGAAGTTTATGATGTCATGCACCATGCTCATGTTGTCTGACCACGAATCACTCCCAGACTTCAACACTCATGATCCCCAACTGTCCTGCTCATCATTTGACTTCCCTGGAACTCCCTGAACTACACTGCCCAGAATTCCTGGAAAGGAGAGATTGTTCAGGTGACTCTCAGGCCAGCTGTTCCATATTGAACCCTTAATACACTTACCAAAAAAAGTATACATCAAGTACATGTTATTAAGTATACTTAAGTATAATAAAAGTATTTACACTAAGTGTACTTTTATTTAGCAAGTACACTGATAAAATATACAAGTATACTTACTTGGGACTAAATTGGCCTCAAGCACATAAAAAGTAAACTGGAAGGATACTCTATGATTTGTAGTTTAAAATTGGTATACTTGAAGTACACTTGCATAGACTACTTTTTGGTAAGGGTAGCGATGCTACTTAAGCTGAACTCTGGACTTTACACATCACTTGGTACTGTTGTTCTTTAATGCAATCACTAGCTTCCCTTCCCATTTCACTTATTACCTTATTATTCTATGCCTGTGTATCCTGTTTTGATTTCCTTCCTTCATCTGTTTTGCTAGCTTAGCTTTGCTAGTTTTGTTCCATGCTTGTCCTTTTCCTAATTAGACTTTAGCCTGGTTAGCCTTTAGCTTTGTTAGCCATTAGCCCAGTTCTATGTTAGTTTAGTTTTCCTTTAATATGTCTTGCCTTTTGTCTTGTTGTTCCTTTAGTTCTGTGTTTCTGGTTAGCCTTGTTCTTTTTGTTAGCATTCTGAGTTTCCTTATGTTCTATTTTCTTCTTCATCTTAGAAATTTCCTCTGTTCCCTTTCTTAAATTCTTATGTTTTTCCTTGGTTTTGTTCTGTTAGTGTTTTGTTTTTCATTTCCCATATTCCTAGGTCACTCCTTGGGAACTCGCTCATTTATTTATGCTTGAACCCTTTTATATGACCCTTTGCTTGACTGAAGGTTTTGAGTTTGGATCTCTTTTTATTAAAACCCTGTGTTGTTTACACCTGTGTTCATCTCCTGATTTGTGTGTGTGCTACGTGACAGCAGAGTGGTAATGTATGATAACAAGGATCAAACTCTCTGGCAAGGAGAACGGACATGTGCCTTATTTGCACCAATACATTTGACATGTAGCCTTATTTGAGAATGAGCCTTATTTGTGACATTATGCTTGACATGTAACCACCAGTTGAACTGACCAGAATATAAGAATGTGGAGTAGTCATGTAGGATAATGAGGGGCATATTCATCAACTAGGAAAACCTTATGCACATACCTTATTTGCACCAACAAATTTTGACAGGTAACCAGCAGTTGACCTCACCAGTTCAGTATGGATGTAGAGTGGTCATGTACAAGAATAACCAAATTTGTTGGCCAGGAAAACTAGCACATGCCTCATTCACTCCAACACACTTGATATGTAACCACCAGTTGATCTGGCCAAAACGTGAACATAGGATGGTCATGCAGGATAACAAGGACCAAACTCATCAACTAGGAAAACTGGCAAAGGCATTATTTGCACCAACATACTTGACAGGTAACTACCAGTTGAACTGATCAAAACATGTGAGTCTAGAGAGGTCATGCAGGATACTGAAGACCAAATCTGATAGTTGGGAAAACTGGCACTTTGCCTTATTTGCACCAACATCCTCGACAGGTAACAGACAGGAAAAATGACCGAAATGTGAATGTAGAGTGGTCATGAATGATAATGAGGACCAAACTTGTCAGCCAGGTGAACACAGTCCATTTGGTCAGACTATAACATATGACTGTAGAGTGGTCATGCATGATGACGAAGTCCAAACTTGTCAGCCAGGAAAAGTCCCTTGTTTGTGCCAGTAGCTTTACAGAAATCACCAGCAGAATTGTTCAGAACATATAAACATAGAGTGGTCCTGCAAGATAACTACACTGCTTCTTAGAATAATGCAGCATCATTTTGTATGCAGTGTAAGTCTGAATTATGACGGGTATGTGCGTGCCCGAGAGAGATACAGGAAAAGTACATGTTTACGGCCTCATGCTGAGTTTTTGATCAATGTCACTGCGTGCAACAACACCGTTTTAAACCTTACTTGTCTTTAGAATCCCGTGTCTTTAGACTCCCTGCCAGCGAGTCTTCGCAGCAGGTGCAGATAACAGGAACTAATTAATTCCCTGGGCAAGCAAATACACAGCGGAGTCACGGAGGTCATGCTGTTATTTCATTCTTTTTTTTGCTCAGGTACGACAATTGGAAGAAGGAAAAAAATATAGCAAATCAATGGGATAAGCAAAAATAAACAGCACCTTCAGGCCCTGAGCTATGCCAAGAGACACCAAGATTATCTTAGGACAAAGGAGATGGTGCTCTGGGGAGCTGTTGCTCTATATATGAAGACTAAGTTCACTTCAGCTGGGAAGCTAATAACACATCCTAATGCGGCGCCTCCTGCTGCGATCATGATAACTTGATCAGAACAGCACTGCTGTGGGTCCTGCTGGGACGCCACCAATACTCATAGACTCTCTGTGCCTCTCTCTGCTGCTCTCTGCTGCAGCTGTCCCTTCTCACTGGTAAGGGGCCGTTGGAGACCCAGGCACCAAGCCACTCTGCAACACTTCGTAATTACAAGGCAGATGTTAATGATACAATTAATTACTTTCTGCTCCAGTAACTGAGCTACAAAAGAGCCAGGGTTCCTCCAGTGGGACGTGGTGTTATTTTTATTAAGGACGTACACAGGCTGTGGGCTCTCACAGGGCAATGGCGGTAAACAAAAGCAGGGATTTGGGAAGAGAATTACACTGTGGCACACTTTCAGCTGTGGTATGTTTGTACACCGACTTGAAATAATGGTTTGGCAAATCTAATCATTAAGTGACTATTGAGTTCTGTTGTTTGTTAGCAATGTTAGCATTACAGTTCTAAACTTAAGAAACAAAAAAATTGCAGTTTTTATTATCTAAACCCAAAAAATATAATGACTGAATGCAAAGTATAAAAAACGTTTAACACTGAATATTCAAATATTACACTAACAAACATTTTGAGTATGTTTGGGAACTGAAAACGTTTTTGCTCTAGAGCAGGGGTGGCCAACCCTGGTCCTGGAGAGCCGCATTCCTGCCCAGTTTGGTGATCTCCCTGATCAAACACACCTGATTCAACTCAGCAGGCAATTAGCAGGTTTAATTGTAGTGTCAGAGCAGTGACATCACCAAACTGTGCAGGAATGCGGCTCTCCAGGACCAGGGTTGGCCACCCCTGCTCTAGAGTTCTATTTGTAATTTCTGTGAGACAAGGCTGAGCAGTAAACTCAAACAGAGGTTCCCAGGATTCTAATGACATTTTTGTCCTATTAATTAGGTTATAATATGTTATATTATGATCTTATTCTTATTTAAATGTTATGTTTGGGTGCATTTTACCAGTATTTGTAACCATGATGCTGCATTGTGGTTCAGCTTTTATTACTGATATAACAGTTAACTGTTGGTTGTGGTCAGTCTCTAATTAGCTACTGATTAGTGTTTGATTAACAGCGGTCACCAGTTTTTTCTTCATGGTCTGCTGCCATGTATAGAGTACAAGGGTTTAAATGAGATAACAGTTAAAAAGAAGGCCCCTCACCTCCTTCCTCCTTATTAAAAGAGAAGTGTTGTATTATCAAGTAGAACAATGATGCTCTCACTGCTTTCTCCACCTTTACACAGAAATTCACCCAAGCACCCATCCTGAAGCACCCAGACCCCAGTCAGCCCATCACAGTAGAAGTGGATGCCTCTGAGGTGGGCATTTGAGTGATCTTATCACAGCGGCATGGACACCCCTCCACCAATGCACCTTTTGTTTCAGGAAACTCTCCCCAGCAGGACAGAACTATGATGTTAGAGACCATGAACTCCTGGATGTAAGAGCCATGCTGGAAGAATGGCGACACTTGCTTGAGGTCACTCAACATCCATTTGTTTTCCTGACTGATTATAAAAACCTTGAGTATTTAAAAACCACTAAATGACTTAACATTCACCAGGCTCTCTGGGCATTATTTTTCTCATGCTTCCAATTCACCATGACATACCATTCAGGGTCAAAAAGGGCAAGGTACAAGTAGATGCCTTCTCCTGCCTACATGAACCCCCACATTTAAAACACGATAATTCCCACCAGTTCCACCAAGCCCAGTCGACGGAATCACACCAACCAAAAATGTTCATGCCCAAGGCCATTCGCCCAGAGTTATTAAGACAAGTTCTTATGTCACTAAGTTCAGCTCACCCAGGAACCCCATGCACTAACACATTGTACCAAAATAGGTGCTGTGATGTAGCAGCCTATGTCCAGTTCTTGCCATAGTGTCCACAAAGTACAACACTGCACCAGCTCTCTGCCAGTAAACTTCTGTCAACCCCTATTCCACAACGTCCATGGTCCACAATCCTAGTTATCATGTATCAGAAGCAACTCTCTACCTCCCTGGAAACTTTAGAGATGCTGTTTTATGAAGAATTTTGGTATTTAAGAATCCTGGAAAACATCATCTCTGATGGAGGAACACAATTCAGACTAATCCTTAATGTCAGACACTTCTAATGGCAGACTTTTGGCTTCCATCCACAATCAAATGGACAAGCCGAAGGTCTGAATCAGGAAATCGGCCACTTCTGGCACACTTAGTGTAGCGAATGCCAAAAAGAATGGAACAGGTATCTCCTATGAGTGGAGTGCACTCAGAATTCACTTTGCAGCACATTTACCACCCTGATCCCATTTCAATGCATACTCGGCTACCACTGTTCCCATCAGATGTACAAGAACAATTAGTGCACCTGGGAGGAATCTCATATGTTGGCTCTAACAAACTATTCAATGGCAAAACCATCAAGTGGACTGGAGGCACCGTAACTTCCCCCAGCTACAGCCAGGACAGCTGTTGTCTTGGTTTATTTGGACCATTCAAAATCCTCAGGCAAGTCAACTCAGTAATGCATAAGCTTCAACTTCTACCATATTACAGAATTTCCCCTTCATTTCATGTATCATTTTTAAAACCTTCCATCCCCCAGAAACAGTTGAGGCACCAGCTATAGAGCCACCTCCTCCCCTGCAGATAGAAGGTGACCACATCTACAATGTACATGAAATCCTAGATTCCCATCATCAGC
Organism: Crenuchus spilurus; assembly: GCA_036984385.1. Lineage (NCBI taxonomy): Eukaryota > Metazoa > Chordata > Actinopteri > Characiformes > Crenuchidae > Crenuchus > Crenuchus spilurus. Next base: position 11,448 of record BRDA01080062.1, on the reverse strand, counting down.
CATGAGTTCTTCTAAGCAGTTGCCTAATACTCTGAAAATGAAAATGGTTCAGGCCCACAAAGCAGGAGAAGACTATAAGAACACAGCAAAGTGTTTTCAGGTTGCCATTTCCTCAGTTTGAAATGTAATAAAGAAGTGGCAGTTAACAGGAACAGTAGCGGTTAAAATAAGGTCTGGAAGACCAAGAAAACTTTCACAGACCGCTGTTTGTAAAATTGCTAGAAAGGTAAATCAGAACCAAAGAGTAATCAGAAGAAAACTTCTCCTGCGTCTTCACCACAAAGTTCATCATCACATGTTTGCAAAAACAACATCTGAACAAGTTTAATGCATTTTGGAAATGACTCCTGTGGACCAATAAAGTTAAATAAAACTCTTTGGTCACAATGAGCAGATGTTTGGAGAAAAAAGGCACATAATTTCATAACACCATCTGTAAAAAAGCTGAAGTTGAAAACAGGATGGCTTCTACAAATGGATAATGATCCTAAACACACCTCAAAATCCACAATAGACTGAAAAGACTCAAGCTGAATATTTTATGATGACCCTCACATTGAACATCACTGGAAATCTGTCACTAGACCTCAAAAGAGCAGTGCATGCAAGACGGCCCAAAAACCTCACAGAACTGGAAGACTTTTACAAAGAAAAATGGATGAAAATCCCTCAAACAAGAATTGAAAGAATCTTGGCTGGCAACAAAAACTGTCTACAAGCTGTGATGTCTGCCAAAGAGGGTGCAACTAGGTACTAACCATGAAAAGTGCCCAACTTTTCCTTTTTTGTTATTTTGAAAATGTAAAAAATTGTTTTTTCCTTAAAATGCAACAGAAATGTGTCATCTTTAGATCAATTCACCTTCAACTTGCTTAACTGTATTTTGACCAGGGGTTCCCAAACATTTCAATGCCACTGTAGAAGCTTTGGGCTTTTTAAATTAAGCATTGGGTTATGGGAAATAACAAGAAGTTTTAGTCAGATCAAATATTTGATTTGCATTTGTCAATAGTTTAATCGGTATGTAAAAATGTGTATGTTTAAATCACCTGAAACCTGTAAATGCAACAAACATTTCATTCTCTGAACTTAAACATATTATTTTGATTGGTTTACAGAGTAATTTGTACCTGTAGGCTCTGAAGAGTTCTTGTAGATTTAGGATTGTACTTTTGCTTGGTTGCTTGTGTTTTTGATCTTCTGGTGTTTGAATATTGGATTGCACTCTTGACCACTCTTGTGTATGTGCTCTTTGTTTTGGTCTGTTTTGATCATGTTTTTTTTTTTTGCCCTCAACCATCAAGTTTTTTTTAATCTGTGTCTGGTCAGTCATATTGAGTTATATTGATGTTATCTCATCTAATACCTCTCCATTGATCCAGTTATTCATTCCTCCACACACTTTGGCAGTTATTGAATAATTCCTAAAAGTTGCCATGTAATGCATATAAAAACACAAGATTAAGGGGTTAATAGACTTCCAATAATTTTCATACAGCCCAATTGTTTTATTATAAGCACTTCTATTGTAGTTCCACCAGTTAGAGACTGTTTTAGCCATCTAGTTCTTCATCACTGGTCAGTTTCTGTCCACTGAGCTTGGGTGGTGGTCTACTATCTGTCCAGCAGTGATACTGATGGAAGTAAAAGCTCCAGCAACATTGCTTTGTCTGTTACCATTATATTACCATGTGTGTCACTGCTGTGCTAAGAATGGACCACCATCCTAATAACATCTGGACAGATATTGGACAGACGTCCTGTGGTCAGAACCTGACCGGTGATGAATGGAGTTGAGTGGGCTGATAAATTTAGCCACAGATGGGCAACACTTTGCAGTCATACACCTATATAGTGGACATTTAAAGTACACTGTAAAAAGGATTCTTGAGTCCAGTAATGTTTGTTAATTTGAGAACATTTGACCTAAATGCTACTGTTTGAACTGCTTAATTTAAAAAAGTGTTGTGTTTATTATATTCAGAATTTAGCAGACACATTGCATGGAATTTTGCAATGAATTAAGCACATCTACCTAAATATTTTAAGACTTTTTTGGGGACACAAAGTGATGAAGGACAGAAGAGCACTTTGGAGCACATGCAGAAATGTCAAGAATTAAATTCATCTTAAAATATTGCAGTGTCAGCCAGCGGCTTATACAAATGAGATCAACAAGAGCTCATGGGAGTGTACATGTAAATAATAATGAAAAAAACTGTTGCACATGTTTATTTTTGATTGTTGTTTTTTACATGTAGAGGACTTTAGATGAGATTAATTGGGTTAGTTACATTTACATTTACAGTATTTGGCAGACACTCTTATCCAGAGCGACATACAACAGTGTTTTGTTTCCATAAGAGAATCATCTGCTAGTACAGAGAGGTTAGAGTCCAAACTACTCTTCAGTTCAGACACTGTTAGAACTAAACCATCACTAATACCTTAGAAGGAAGGAAAGATACACAGTTATACACAATGTGAGCATAACAACACATTACAACAAGAGATTTAAACTAGTGCTGACTTAAGTGCTCCATAAAGAGATGGGCCTTCAGTCTGTGTGTGAAGACAGTGAGGGACTCTGCTGTCCAAACAGTCAGTGGGAGTTCATTCCTCCACTTCGGTGTAAGAACATAGAAGAGTCAAGATGTTAGTCTTCCACGTCTTGAAGGATGGTGGGTCAAGCCGTATTGGAAGCTCTAAGGGATTGCGGTACAACTCAAGACTTGACCATTGGATTTAGGTAAAGAGGGACTGGTCCACTACTTGCTTTGTAGGCGAGCATCAGGGATTTGAATCTGATGTGAGCAGCTACAGGAAGTCAGTGAAGTGAACGCAGCAGTGGGGTGACATGAGAGAACTTGGGTTGATTGAAGACCAGTCAAGGAGCTGCATTTTGAATCAACTGCAGGGGTCTGATGGCTTTTAAAGAAAGACCAGCCAGGAGTGAGTTGCAGTAGTCAAGTCTTGAGATGACGAGAGACTGGACAAGCACCTGTGCAGCATCTTGGGTCTAAAAGAGTCGGATCTATCGAATGTTGAGAAGGAACCTACTTGACCGTGCCACATTTGCGATGTGAGTAGAAAATGATAGCTGGTCGTCAAGAGTCACCCCAAGGCTTCTTGCTTCTTAAGATGGTACGACGATGGAGTTCTCAAACAGGACAGGAAGTTCAAGATGCAGACCAGTCGTTCCAGGAATGAATAGAAGCTCAGTCTTGCTAGGGTTGAGCTTCAGGTGGTGGGTCGTCATCCATGTAGAGATGTTAGCCAATCATGATGAAATGTGGCTGGATACCCGAGTTTCAGAAGGAGGGGAGGAAAGCATCAGTTGAGTGTCATCGGCATAACAGTGGTACAAGAATCCATGAGAAGAAATTACTTCACCAAGAGAATGAGTGTAATGTGAGAAAAGAAGAGGACCCAGTACTGAGTTAGTTTAGGGATGCAGTGAACTGAACTGAACCAGCAACCTTTAAATCCCAAATCTGCTTCTCTAACATGCAGATAACCTTCATAATAATACAGTCATATCATATTATGACCACCCCTGGTTTAGAATGAACTCAGCAGGGACGTTACAGAGGTCATGTGACAGGGTTTACTGCATGTATAAATAAGTGAGCACACCAGTCAGTTGTATCAGAGTGTAAAACCATCATCAGGGTAAAGGACGTGATGTAACTGATGTCTAAAAGGACATGATAATAGAGTACCAGGTGAAAAGTGGTGCATTGAGTGCCTGCCAACAGCATAACAGTGGTGCCCCATAGGGCCAGAGGGAGATGACAACTTTGGTTAGAGGTACAGAGCAATGAACTTGCTACAGTGGACCTGTTACCCTCTATAATGAACACAGGTGCAATGAGGAAAGTGTCAGTGATCACCATTGAGCAAACAATCTATGCCAAAGGTGTTGTTCCCACTATTTGGTACATGGTCATAACATTCTGAAATGATGCAGAATCACCTCCGAGTCATTTAACATCAGATTCAAGATACACTATTTATCATCATCAAAGTTCCACATAAAAACCCAAATTGCTGTCTGCTACATGTATTTGTTTGCTTGATTCAGAGAAATAATTAAACATGTTACATAGAAGGCTAAAGGTGCCCTTGGTGTGGTTGAATGAGTTCAGTATGTGGAACTAACAATCCAACAACCTCAGACACCACTGTTTCCTCCTTCAAACATAAATCCCATATAAACAAACCAGACCACAAATACTGCCCAATTCCTAAATCCTCAACTGTTTATCAGTCCTGACTCCGCCCCCAAACTTTATATACACCAGCCTCCTCTCTGCCATTACAGTTTCAATTCCCACTTGAGGTCGGACAAACATCCTCAACACCATTTATTCAATTCATAACAACTTTTCTCTTCACTCACATCCTCTCTCAGACACTTCTCTTCCATACCATGCATCTTTTTTGTCTCCTCACTTTCTCTTTTGCTTCATCTCCTGATTTGGGGGAAGGCATTTCATTTCCCATTTGTTTCTGCCACCAAAACAGTGGCAACCTCAAAAAAAGAACTCAAAAAGTAAATTAAAAAATAGAAAAAATAAGAGAATATAAAGGTTTTATGTAAACTGTAAACCAGCCAATCAGAGCAGAGCTCATTAAAAGCTGTTGATGACAACTTATGAACTTCGGGAAGAGATAGTGTCTTTACATGATTGTGTACAACCATATCTGGGCAGTTTTCACCCTGACCAGTCACACACCTTCTGTGTGGACATCAGAAAACAATTTAAACTGAATAGAATGAACTAAAAGCAGTCTAGCCCCACATTAATTGGTTGGTTGTTTTCAAATACAACATCGTACTTGTATATAAGAACTCTCTAATTGAGAATGATTACCCCCAAAGGTGCAACTTATATGAGTACTGTTGGTTTAATTGTACAGTTATGTGTCCTCCAGCTGGGAAATGAGGTTTAAGTCGCAGTGTCACCACATGCTGATAAGATCCAGAGGCTAAGCAAGTGTAATTTGTTGCATTCCCATTGGAATAGCAGAGGAGTCCATTCTCCCATTCTCTTGTCACTGTTTGACATACTGTACCACACAATCTGGTGTCTGTATGGTCACCACTTCACACACAGGCAATCTGTTGTGTGGTACAGTACGTTGGAGAAGTTTTCCCGCTCCAGAGCCATATGGTGGTGATTTCCCTAAGCAGCTATTCCGAGGCAAACAACAAACTATGTGAGGACAGAACTGGGACAAAACTTGGGAATTATTTTCATCTCCATAAACACATGTAGAGCTAATCTGACATGTAATCAATAAAAGAGAAGTGTTAAAAACGTTTCCCAGGATGGTTACTATTTCGTTGGTCTGTAATTTATTAACATTAGCTAGATTTTGGGTAATATATCACCAGCCTGCAGTTTGTAACATTATAGGCACGTCTCTAACAAAGTCTGAGAGCTGAAAGGCAGAATAGGAATGATGTTATCGTCCCCTCCTGTGCAATATAAGAGCTTCTGGGTGCCACCTGCAACGGTTCTTTTGGTTTTTAATTCGAAATATTAATACTGCCCGCAGCCTGCTCTGGGCAATTTCACAGCGGAAAGTTTTAATGGAGGACTCACTTAAAGTGAAGTATGACAATGGATAAAACGGATCTCACAGCTTTATTAGCATGAATGATCTCTTTTATTCTGGGCTATAGCTCCGCTTCAGTGTTACTGTACTGCCCACAAATTTGTTCCATCAGAGATATTAGGTTGCCTTTTTGAAAGGCCTCTGCACGTGCACTTTGATCTAACCAGAGAGCACAGATATGGAATCATGCCGTTGATCTTTTTATTTTCTTGTTTAGACTCCTTATTATTGATTTTTCCCCTTGGATATATCAGACTGGGGTTGTACATTTACTGATTCAGAGTCATAACTCTGCAAGTCTTAACTCTCTAATGACTGATCTCCTCATGGCGGTTTATTGGAAGATTAATACATGGAGGCATCTACAGTGATATGATGTTCAGTAATCCAGCTTTAGCATTACTTCAAATCAGGAGAGTTAACTGAAAATGTTGAAGCATTTTGTTATATCAATGTGATGGAGGTAGAATCTTCAATACCCTATATTAAACACTACAGTAGATATTAGTCCACAAACAACCTCAATAAACACTATTAATCACTAGAATAGGATATAATAGTCTATAGACAACCTCAATAAACACTATTAATCACTAGAATAGGAGATATTAGTTCATAAACAGCTTCAATAAACACTATTAATTACTAGAATAGGAGATATTAGTCCATAAACAACATCAATAAACACTAATAATCACTAGAATAGGAGATATTAGTCCATCACAAATAACTCCAACAAATACCTGATTATAGAGGATAAGATCACTAATTATCACAAATAACT
>BRDA01080055.1:0-13425 GCA_036984385.1 Crenuchus spilurus | reverse complement strand
TATATATATATATATATATATATATATATATATATATATCAGTACTTTATCTATATAATGTTTTTAATAAATGATTATAACTACAGCAATATTGGAATATGCACTGCTCTTTAACAGATCTTTAACTACTTGTGTATTTGCATATTTATTACATCTGTATGTTTATTACTAGATTATATATAAATAATATCCACTGTGCTTGTTTTTTTTGTTTTGCACAGTGCTACTACTTGCACTTCTGACAGATGGAACTGCATGTCCTTGCCTTATACTTGTACTAAGCAATGACAAAGTTGAATCTCTGTCTTGAACACAGAAATGTGTGTCTGGATGCCAATAATAGGTGCTGGAACTTCAGTGGGATTGAAGAAGTTAAAATTGATGTATTCATGAGGTTAGATTGGCTGAAATGCAGGATGCTTCTTGTAAAGCCTGTTTTGCATTGCATGTATGAAAATGAAACAAAAAAAATGTTCTCAGTAAGAGAATGGTATAATTACTAGCCACAGAGATGAAATTGAAATTCCAAAGATGTAAAATATTTCTGTACAACTCAAATGTCTAAACATGTCATTGTTTTGAGGTGCACTGTAGAGAAACTCACTGATTCTGATTTCTTTACAGTGGTGATTGTTAATAGGAACTAATGGTTATTTGGCAACCTAAATTGATTTTATTTGCAGAGCAGTAAATATGGCATGAAAAAGATTTGAGTATTATTTTCCTTACTACATATGTTTATTTTTTAAAATACATAGGTCAAAACTACAACCGTAATTCCACAAAAGTTGGGACACTGTGTAAATAGAGGCAAATAAAAAAATGCTTTGATTTGCAAATGTCATATTTTATTTAGTTAGAATAGACCATAACACAGATAGCACATTTTACCATTTCATAAAAAAATATTTTTTAGAACTTGATGGTAGCAATGCATCTTAAAATTTGGGACAGGGGCAACAAAAAAGCTGAAAAAGTATTATTAAAAGTATTAAAAGTAAGTAGTAATAAAAAACAGCTGTGTGCAACCTAGTCACATCACTGGAGCATTTTAGAGAGCCAGAGTCTCACAGATGCAAAGATGGGCAGAGGTTCACCACTTTGTGAAAAACTTCACAAAGGAATCTTAATTTAAAATTGTGGAATAATTAAAAAAAAATGTTCGTCAGCATACCATTGTGAAGACTTTGACTATCAGATCATCTACAGCACATAATATTATCAAAAGATTCAGAGACTCTGGAGATATTCTAGTGTGCAGTTGACAAAACAGATGGTCAATGCTGGATGCTCGTGAGCCATTTCCGTACTGGAAATCACTACATGGGCTCAGGAACATTTCAAGAAATCATTGTCTGTGAACACACTTCATCCATTACAACAGCATGGCTTCACAGAAGAAGAGTCTGGATGCTGAACTGGGTTGCCTGCTGTCTTTCACTAATAGAAACTTTAGCTGCATTATGAAATGAAAAATCTGGCAAAGACGACACAGGACTGTTGACTAGCTAGAATGCTACATCCGAATGTATGGGACAACATTCTTCTCCCAAAACTTCAGCAATTGGTCTCCTCACTTCCCAGACATTTAACAGGCTGTTGTTAAAAGAAGGGATGCCACACAATGGTAGACATGGCCCTGTCCCAAATTTTTGAGATGTGTTGCTTTTTGAAATGAGTTATTTTTTCATGAAATGGTAAAATGTCTCACTTTCAACGTCTGATATGTGTTCTATGTTCTATTGTTAATAAAATATTGGTATATATGAATTGCAAATCATTGCATTCTGTTTTTATTTAGATGTATTTACAGTTTTTACAGCGTGCCTACTTTTTTGCAATTGGGGTTGTATTATAAAATGTCTCAAAAATTAAGGTGAACAGTTTGGGTCCTTATGTATGTCATTTGTTGTTTTTGATTAATTAATTTTTCTCTTAACAGGTGTTCACACCAGTCAGAGGAGAGAGACTTCTCTACAGTTTCAAAACTCCATTTGCAGTTTTCTCTGCTTGGATGATGCCCTCACACACTGTGGTCTGAGGTTTCTGGGGCCAGCAAGTGCTACCACTGACTTTAGGAGTGAAAGATCCTTTTTACATTTTTCTCTCTTGTGGTGGTCCCTTGAACCGTCAAAATAAGTTCCTCATTACCCCCCCACCTGTCCCATCGAGGCCAGTCCAACAACCCCTTCCCCTTGGATTCTCATGGTAAACGGTCCCACTACGGCACCAAGCTGAATCCCTACACCAGAGCACGGATGACAGAGGCGTGGCAGCAGCACGCTGTTGCCCCGCCTCCTGTTGTCCACACTATACCACCAGGGGCAGAGAACGCTCTTGGCTGCGCTGTCTATGGCATCGTTCTTCAGCCAGATGCTACGCTGCAGCAACAGCAGACGCAGCAACAACAGCAGCAGCAGCAGCAACAACAACAACAACAACAACAACAGCAGCAGCAGCAACATCACAGCCAGCAGCATAGTCAGCAGCAGCACCCAGTACAGGCTCAGTCTTCTCTGCAGGTGGGGAGCGAAGGAGGGCACAAGTGTGGAGCTTGTGGTCATGACATCTCGCATTTGGCTAACCCACATGAGCACCAGTGCATGGTGAGTCAGGACCGTTCCTTCCAGTGCACACAGTGCCTGAAGATCTTCCACCAGGCTACAGATCTTCTAGAGCACCAGTGTGTTCAGGTAGAACAGAAGCCCTTTGTCTGCGGAGTGTGCAAGATGGGCTTTTCACTGCTTACATCCCTGGCACAACACCATAATGCCCATAACAGCAGCAATCCTATGAAGTGCTCCATCTGTGAGAAGACCTACAGACCTGGGTCATCTGGCAACGCCACCCCTACCTCATCTTCCACCAATTCAGGCCAGCCATCCAACGATGGTGCTTCAGCCAGCAGTAGTGCTGCTGTGGGCACCTCAGGTCAGCCCACGTTTGAGTCCTCAGCTCCTTACCGCCCATACAAGTGCTCCGTATGCTCCAAAGGTTTCCGTCACCTGTCCGAGCTGACCCGTCATGAGCGTGTCCACACGGGCGAGAAGCCTTTCAAGTGCGAGACGTGTGACAAAAGCTTCAGCCAGTCATCGCACCTTGCGCACCACCAGCGCACACACAGTTCAGAACGGCCTTTTAAATGTGCTGTGTGCGAGAAGAGCTTCAAGCACCGTTCCCATTTGGTGCGCCACATGTATGCCCACTCAGGCGAGCACCTCTTCAAGTGCAACATGTGTGAACTGCACTTCAAAGAATCATCCGAGCTACTGCACCACCAGTGTCAGCCACAAGGAGCCAGGCCTTTCCGTTGTGCGACCTGTGGCAAAGGCTTCAAGCGTCCGTCTGACCTGCGGCAGCACGAGCGCACACATTCGGAGGAGAGGCCATATCACTGCGACGACTGCCAGATGAGCTTCAAACAGCAGTACGCTCTAGTGCGCCACAGACGCACGCATACGGCTTCCGCCGACAGACCCTTCAAATGCAACCTCTGTGACAAGGGCTTCCTGCAGCCATCCCACCTGCTCTACCATCAGCACGTGCACGGCATGGACAACCTCTTCAAGTGCGCCTCTTGTGGCAAGGGCTTCAGCCAGTCCGGAGAGCTGTTGCGCCACAAGTGTGGCGAGAGCTCCAGCACCCCCACCAACCCAGACAAGCCGTACAAATGCGACGTGTGTGGCAAAGCCTACAAAAAAGCCACCACCCTACAGCGCCACCAGACAACCCACTGCAATGAGAAGCCACTAAAATGCTCTCTGTGTGACCGCCGCTTCTTGTCCTCCTCAGAGTTTGTGCAGCACCGGTGCGACCCGTCTCGCGAGAAGCCGCTCAAGTGCCCAGACTGCGAGAAGCGTTTCAAGTACTCATCCGAGATGAACCGGCACCGGCGTGTCCACACTGGAGAGAAGCCGTATAAGTGCGCCAGCTGCGACAAGGGTTTTAAACAGCGGGAGCATTTGGCTAAACACCAGAGTGTTCACTCCAGAGATGCCCAGTTTAAGTGTGTGTGGTGCGGTGAGCGTTTTGCTGACCTGGGAGCTCTTCAGGAGCACACGGTCCAGCACACGACTGAAGGAGGGTACCCTGTATCTTCTCTCATTCAGTAAAATACACACCTGTCATTTTCCCTTTCTCTGCTGCCAAATTCTATATAAAATCCAAGTCCATTAAAAAAAAAAACCTTGTAAAGACGTAACTACCAGGTTTCCCTTTAAAAGAAAAGACACACATAGAAAAAGAAAGAAAGATAAGGGTAAAAATGGTGTAATAAGCTCATTATGGTCCAATGATATTTTTGGGGCTGATGAATGGAGGGGCTGAAGATTAGAATTACTTTTAAAGTTCCCTTTCTTAAGAATAGGGTTGAAAAACAAAACAAAAAAATAAGTAAGTAAAGTAAGCCTGGGTGAGCTAAATGAGAGAAGAAAGGCTGTTTCTAGTGTTTTGCTGGTGAAGAGATGAGTCCTCCTGCGTAACTATCCTCAGAAAGGAAGCCTTTGTGCAGCACCATGGCAAACAGTCCTGTTTGACAGTAGAGGCTCACTTTCAGTTTAAAAACATTTTTAATTTGATGAGCAATCCGCTTTGTGTGGAGGGCTGGACTTAATTTTTAAAAAGAAACTAAAAATAACCGTAAAAAAATAAGAAAAAAGTTGTGCTGATTTTGTCTGGTGATGAGATGTTTAGGAATTGATTATACTCTTTACTATCCTGTTAACTGCATTTTTTAATTTTTATGGGATTTTAGTAGCTGGTGCATTTGGGGGTGCAGTTTGCGTGCTTCGTCTGTCGAGTAAAATTTGCAGCTACAAGTTAATTTCTAATGATTAAGAAATAAGGAGCCTTTTGTAGTCTCTAGCAGTGCTCTAATATGAAGGAGCATATTATTTGTCTCACAATAAAAGAACGGAAATGTACTGTATATATCTACTCGAGTCACCATTGGAAACTATATTGCCTGCATTTAAACCCCTGAGCTAGTCATTGCTGGTGATTTTAAGAAACAGATGGGGGACTAGCCTGTATTGTGTTATTATAAACTGTCTGTACGTGTGTATGTTAAAGTATGTGTGCCATTTATTGTGGCAACTATGGTATGTACCAAAAACAAAAAAAAATGTTAAAAATTAAACCTAACCACAAATGTACTGTACAACACCCCAAAGGGACAGATTGTTAACCAGCTAAAACATTGTGGCCAACACGGTCTCCGCATTTCACTGCGATATACATAAATATATAGAAACTATATAGAAATATGTACATCACTGTTGTATACATACAGTTCATATTATCATGAAAAGAAAAAACTCAACACAACTGTCCTGAAATTGCCTAAAACCTGAAAAGGCTTTCTGTGTTACTGTTATGTACATAGATTAGTATGTATGCTCCATGTTTACCAGTCCTGTTGTTTAGATATTTGCATTGTCTTTCTTAAACTGCATTGACTCTTTTATAAGTAGCTTTTTATTATGTGGAATTATCTTAATTCATACATTTTTAATTTCTCTTTTTGTAGATAGTAGAGTTGGACTGTTTGATGGCGTGTTTTGCGAAGGTTTGTCTTTTAAGGGAATTATTTTTTTATTGCCCCTTCTCGTTTTGCATTAGTTTCCGTTGTGCAGATGAGGAGTTTGGGGTGAGGTGGTGTCGTGTCATGGCCTCTGGTCTTCCCTTCACCTCGCTTAGGCCTTTTTGCTTTAGCGGTAACGTTAACCAAACTTTTGTTTTTGAGTTCTTGCTGTACAGCAGCCATGCTCCTTCTATCACCTGTATAGATTCCTTTAGTTTACTTTTTCTGTTTATTCCTGCCAGTTTTTATATCACCTATGTTTATATTGCAACTCGATCATGCCCCACCCTCTTTTTTTTTTATAACAATCATAAATTTTTTTAAGGATGCCTCATGATTTAAGGGAATATGTGGACTCGGCTGCATGTCACTGTTGCATTTGAAGAGATCTGTTGTGCAGATCTTGCTCATAGTATCGATGCGGTTTAGTTTAATGGTTATTTCTTAGAAGCTCACTCATTATAATAGTTATTTTGTTGGGTTTTGTTTTCATATTAACTTCCCTGGAACGTGGCGTTAGGGCTTAGAACATGACTGAGCCACCGCCATGCTTCGCTGTAGGCAGGGCTTTCTTTTCAGCTTCATTTTTTGTCCTCTAGACATGCAGCCGATCCACAGGCCTGAAAAGTTCCAGCTTTGTTTCACTGCACAGTAACAAATCCAAGACTTCTGTGGCTTTATTAATATGATTGCTTTTCTTTTCATATTAGATTCCCTGGAACTTGAATGGATGTTAGGGCAGATCTTGTGTGTTGGCCAAGTGCACACTTGCTGCCTGAATTTGATGCTGGTTCACAGTAGAATTGAATTTGAAAGGAGAGATGAGAGTGAGTACGTGTCAGCCTTAGCTTTCCCCTTATGCTTTGCATCGGCGTGGTTCCTTGCAGTAGATCAGGATGCTCGGGCCACCGTGGGCTGTGCAGTATTATGTGTTTTGTGGAGGTGAAGGCTCTACTGTCCTGCAGTAATACCTGTTTAGACTCTGTGACCAGAGCTGTTGTATATGTGACACACTTTGGCCTTAAGCAGGGGCAATTCTGGGTTTCCATAGCCTCCGTTGTTTTTTTTAGTTTTTTTGTTTTGTTTTGTTTTTTTTAGTTTTTTGTTTTATATATATATATATATATATATGTATTTTACATCTTAATCATATGTTTATCCAACATTTGCAGATATCAAGGGGCTTTTTTCCCCTTTATTTCTCCTGGCATTAAGATTGACAAAGAGCAGTTGGGTTTTGAATAAAACAAAACTATGTATTTCATGTTTTTTTTATGTTTGCATTGTATATTATTTTTTTTATTAATATTGTTAAAAATTTCTATATAAATATCTATATTCTTGGTGGCAGAGTCATGGCCATAGGGGAGACTCTTAGGTGAGACGGAGTTTGATTGGGCCTGACCACCTTCAGGTGATGGAACGTCCAGTGGCTCTCCTCTGTGGTCCTGCACTCTGCCTTGTGCATGCCTGCTGTGTTAGTTCCTGTAATCTGTTTTAAAGGATCTGTGCTCCAGAGCACATTTACTCCTCTTTAGCTTTTTTCAAATTGTAGATTGTGGATGAGCTAGTACGAAAAATTCATGTGGCGATGGATGTGACATTCATGCTAAATATCTGTATGTAGCATTTAATATACACAGCACTAACTAATAAACTTTTTTCATTAATACTGCTGGTGTCTGTTGTACATATATGGTGTGTGTGTGTGTGTGTGTATACACAGTCTCACAAAAGTGAGTACACCCCTCACATTTCTGCACATATACTTTTCATGAGAGATAACTTGTGAGTAGTCAGTGTGCAGCTTGTATATCAGTATAGATTTACTGTCTTATGAACATAACTCGCCACACAGCTGTTAATGTCCAAATACCTGCCAATACAGTTTACACCTCACATGTTCAAACTGTGGCCAAGTGTGTCAAAATTAAACTAAAATCTACACTTTCCACACTATCAGGTAAAACTGACAAAGCTAAAGAACAGGCGAGGCAGACCTTGCACTTATTTTTCCATACTTGAATGCTGTGTATCTTCCTGGGTACTGTATAATGGCATTATTAATGCAAGTTGCTTAATTTGAAGCAAGCACCACATTAATTTACAAGTTGCATTTGTTTATTTGCTGAATGCTTGAATAGTAGGTAATGTACCCTTGGCTCAGATGGTGTCCAGCATGTGTGGTGGCACATTGGTGCATATTGCTGCAATGTTGTCTTGCCTACAGTCAAGCATGGTGATGGTATCATCATGATCTGGGGCTGCATGAGTGCTGCTGGCACTGAGGAGCTCCAGTTAATTGAAGGAATCATGAATTCCAACATGTAATGTGACATTCTGAAACAAAGCATCATGGTCTCTCTTCCGAATCTTCAGAAGGGAATCATGTTTTCCAACATGATGACAACCCCAAACACACCTCCAAGATGCCAACTGCCGTGCTGAGGAAGCTGAAAGTAGAGGTGATGCCCTGGCCAAGTATGTCTCCAGACCTAAACACACTTGAGCACCTATGAGGCATCCTCAAGTGGAAGGTGGAGGAGTGAAGGTGTCTACAACCACCAGATCAATGATGTCATCATGGAGGAGTGGAAGCTGAATTCCATGACCAAGAGCATTAAGGCAGTGCTAGATAATTATGGTGGTCACAAAAAATAGACAGTTTGGGCATGTTTACTGTGAATTGTACTCACTTGTTATTTGGACATTAATGGCTGTGTTATGTTCAGAAGACAGTAAAATCTATACTGATATAAAAGCTGTACACTGACTACTCCAAGATGTGTCCAAGTTTCATTTCTATAGTGTTGTCCCACGAAAAGATCTAATCAAATATGTGCAGAAATGTGAGGGGTGTACTCACTTTTGCTGAGTATACACTGCTCATAAAATAAATGGAACATTAAAATAACACATCCTAGATCTCAATGAATAAAATATTCCAGTTGAAAATCTTTATTTATTACATAGTAGAATGCGTTGAGAACAAAATAACAAAAATAATCAATGTAAATCAAAAGTATTATGCCATGGAGGTCTGGATTTGGAATCATACTCAAAATCTCATACCATCCTCATGGAGTCTGTTTCTGAAAGTTTGAGCAGAAACATGGATATTAGTGGTCTGCTGGAGGTCATTTTGCAGGGCTGTGGCTCTGCTCCTCCTGTTCCTCCTTGCACAAATTTTTGTGCCCCCATGGTCAAATGACACATTTAATTGATTTTCTAATTGAAAATAATGAAGACATAAAAATTGATCTGCACAGTTTCTATTTATTTTTGAATGTACAATATTTAAGGTGCCATAACTTAAGATGTCTTATTTAACATTTTACATTTGTAAATGTTAAAATTGATAAAAAAAAAAAAAACGCATTAAAATGTGTAGAATTTACAATTGGACCATCAGTAAAACAATTTTTTAATATAAATTTATTTCTAGGTTTGTGCCAATTTTATCCCCTTCCCAATGTAGTGGTAGCCAATTAGCCCATCCCCTCCGTTAGGCCTCTCCCCATCACTTTGCAATGTCCCTGACTCTAGGAGGGTGCAGGCAAGCACAAGCCTCCTCCGTTGTGTGTGATGCAGCCATCGCTTCTTTTTCGAACCACCACTGATACACCGTCAGTGTAGAGCCTAATGCGCTCGGAGGATGGCACACAGGGTCCCCAGCTCTGATTGGACCAATCGGTAGATGCCTGAGCCAGCGGACATTGCAATGTGAAAGTGAAAGCGCCATCTACCCGCCCAGAGAGAGCACTGCCAATTTTTGATTTCTTGGGCCCCGGCTGTTGATGGCAAACAGCATGACCGGGATTCAAACTCGCGATCATCGGGTCATAGTGGTAGCGTCTTTGCCCGCTGAGCCACTCTAGTAAAACATAAAGCATGGATGTAACAATGTTTCATTTTGTAAACAGAGATTTATTGACTTATTTAAAAATAACAGAGCTTAAGGTGGGTTAGGTTCAAGCCTTAGACCCAAACAGCAATAAAAATCACTAACAACACTAAAAATCCCTTTTAGTCCAGACTCCTAATCTGGCTGTAGATGTTCATGTATTCATTGCTGTAGCTCCAGCTGTGGCCCGAAGCTTGTTCCAGGCTTTGTTGTGAGTCTTTAATGCCATCTGCAGAATTTACAGATACATTACTGACATGTACTGACATGAATGAGAGGCTGAAAAACTAAACTATGTCCCCTAGTGACTAAGTTAATAACAAAATTGAAATAGGCTTAAGGTAAGTATATACTCCCAAAAAGTCAATTGGCTTCCTTGCAATCTTTCAAGCATGATATCTCTGGTATTTTTTAAGATTTGTCTTTGATTTTTGGATTACTGATACTTTATATATTTCTTCATGGGATGATCTCAGCATTTTTTGATCAAACCTTTGTAAGTACTAGATTAGCAGGCTTGAATATTTAATTAGGTGCGAAAAAATGACAAAAATGGAAACTTGTCTTTACCTTCAATATGTTTCATCTGTATTTAACTTCCTTCCATCAGGACATGAGTTTATTGGTTATAAATAAAAGTCAAAAATAAAGTCAAAATCTTTAGTGGTTTTTGAGATATACCGTTTAGAAAATACATAACTTTCTGCCTCTCGGTGGCCATATTGGATGCTAATTTGCATAATGTATGCAAATTATGTAACCTAGGAATTATTTGCCATTTACTGATTCATATGGTTCAAAAAAACATTATGAATCATTTAATGTTAGACATTTTAGTTTGGGAGTATAAACCTACCTTAAGAATAGCATGTATATATACCAACCAGCCACTTCATTACGTACACATACACATATCAACACTCATTGTCTATTTTAGCTCCACTGAGCATACAGGTGCACTTTGTAGTTCTACAGTTACAGACTGTAGGTCATCTGTTTCTCTGTGTACTTTATTCACTCTGTTCTTCAATGATCAGGACCCCACAGAGCAGGTGGATCATTCTCAGTGACACTGATGTGGTGGTGGTGTGTTAGTGTGTGTTAGAGTGGATCAGACACAGCAGAGCTGCTGATGTTTTTAAACACCTCAGTGTCACTACTGGAGTGAAAATAGTGACCAACCAGCCAACAGTGTCAGGACTAGAGGACCAACACACACTGTGCTGAGCTGCTGTCTCTGACTTTACATCTATAAGGTGGACCAACAAGGCTAACAGAGTGGACAGTGAGTGTATGTAGATAAAATGAACTAAAAAGGACAGTCGTACAAAACTAGGAAAATCCCTTGTAATCTATCCTGAATGTGGGAAGAACTTTTTCAAATACTACAGACGCTCTGAGGTGGAGTGCATACATGGAGTGCTGGAGGGTCCTTCCACGTCTGAAGGTTTTGTTTTTTGTAAGCTGATGAATGCAAAACAAAGCCAAATGATGACTGATAACTGCTAACTGTAACCTGGGAAGCTGGGAAACAGTTCATATTGCCACCACAATTTTCCAAAGTCTCCCCACTTCAAGATGCATCACATATCTTCAAATCTCATCCTGATGGACCTACTAAAATTGGCAATTAACAGATAAACTGCACCATGTGTGTTGAGAGAGGAAGTCTGTACTGGGTGGCGTTTCCATGTTCTCCCCATGTGTGTGGGGGTTTCCTCCCAAAGTCCAAACGATGAGGTCAGGTGAATTGGTAACAAAATAACTGGATGTAGCTGTGAATATAGCCTTGGATGCTGATGTAGTGTTAAAACAATCAATAACTGCATCACCAAAACTGTGCAGGACAACAGGCCTCCAGGGCCAGACTTTAGAGATCATTGAGATACATCATCAGAAGTCAGATTTTTCAGATCTGGCTGGAGTGTATCAACTCTTTGACTTTGACACGCTCTGTACTGTCCACAAACATCAAACAAGCACTTTTCTTCCAACGATATGTAATGTAAAAGTCTGCCTAATGGTCTAGTAGTGTATCTCAAATGTTCTACACTTTCACTATTCCAGTGAATATAATTGAACGTTTTAAAGGTAAAGGTCTGGAGACAGGACAGGTTCATTGGAGTCACTACAACTTAATATACACTCATTACATCACAATCTGATACTGTTACAGTGGTGCTTGGAAGTGTGTGAACTCATGTTTGTGGAAATGTATCATGGCACAAACAAATGAGATTTCTGAGGAGCTCAGAAAAAGAGCTGTTGATGCTCATCAGATTGGAAAAGGTTAAAAACCATCTCTAAAAAGTTTGGATTCCACCAATCCACAGTCAGACAGATTGTGTACAAATGAAGGAAATTCAAGACCATTATTACCCTCCTCAGGAGTGGTGAACCAACAAAGACACACAGCAGCAAGGCGTGTAACAGTCTGTGAGGACACAAAGGAACCCAAAGTAATTTCATGAGTCCACCATCAGGACAAACCTGAACAACAATGGTGTATGTAACAGGACGGTAAGAAGAAAGTTCTTCAAAAAATGTTTCTTCAGAAAGAACATTGCTGACTGTTTACTAAAGATCACATGAACAAGTCAGAAGACTACTGGAAGAATGTTTTGTGGACAGATGAGAACAAAATAGATCTTTATGTTGAAATGAAAAGTGTTATGTTTGGAGAAAAGAAAACACTGCATTCCAGCATAAGAACCTTATCTCATCTGTGAAACATGGTGGTGGTAGTATCATGATTTGTGCCTGTTTTGCTGCATCTGGGCCAGGACGGCTTGTCACCATTGGTGCAACAATGAATTCTGAATTATATCAGAGAATTCTAAAGAAAATGTCAGGACATCTGTCCATGATCTGAATCTCAAGAGAAGGTGGGTCATGTAGCATGACAATGACCATAAGAACACAAGTTGTTCTAACAAAGAATGTTTAAAGAAGAATAAAGGTGATGTTTTCCTGACCTTAATCCAATAGAAATGTTGTGGAAGGACAAGCAGTGGATCGATTCCTCCAAACTGATGTGCAGGACTGATCAACAATGACCAGAAACGTTTATTTATTGTAGTTGTGAAGTTATCACACCAGATACTTAAAGCAAAGGTTCACATGCATGTAATATTGGATCATTTTTCTCAATAAACAAATGACAAAGGCTGATATTTTTGCCTCATTAGCAAAAACTTGTGTGACAATCTGATGACGATTTAGGTCAAATTTATGTAGAGATATAGAAAATTCTAATGAGCTCACAAACTGTCAAGCACACACTGTATGTTCAATAACTAAAGACCCTGAAGATGAAGCCTTCAGGGCTGCACCACAGTGTCAGGAAAGTTCTGACCCAGTGATGGTCCAGTACCATTTTTGAGAGTGATGATTGATCATCCAGTTACTACACAGGAAACAATGTCACCAGGCTTATTCTTACATTTTGGGACTTCTGGAGACACTGGTGGTTCCAAGGAGCTTAAGCATATACATATTATGCAATTGTGAATCCTGGAGAGTTTGTGTTCTGTTTTATTTCTCACCTCCGTGATCTCCACCTTGCGTTCCCAGGCTCTGATGCTCTGTTCCAGCTGGCTGTGCGAAGCCTTTAATGTGACATAGCTGAGAACATGGGGCACGCGGAAGTCAGCCAGCTGCACTCTCAGCTTCCTGTTCACAGCCTCTGCTTCGGCTCGCTCCTACACGGAGGAGGCAGAGAGAGGGTTTTAGCACCAATAACCTTTATTGCGATCTATCAGACTGAGTTTTAGCATGTACTTTAGCTAATTTTGTATCTACATAACAGCAGCATGTGGAGGTCTGGGATATAATTCAGTTGTTTTAATGTTGATCAGTATGACTTATAGCTCATGAGTTGTCTGCACAGTAATATGATGGTCAGTAGTAATGTTGGCACTGTGGGCAGCTGCTGGGCATC